>SKCR01019473.1:0-67055 GCA_019454045.1 Zanthoxylum bungeanum | reverse complement strand
CTCTAAGAACTCCCTCGTACTGCCTCTCTTGTGAAGCCTTCTAAGGTTGTCATTCTCTCTCTCTGAGTGCCACTATACTCTCCTTACTATCTTTCCTCAAGAAACTCACTCTGCAATATAAGTTTCATTCTTATCTTAGTCCCTTAAACTCCCTACAACTTAACTCTCCTGAAAAACTCTATCAATTTCAATTACCTAGGACATCTTTTCCTGAATTTTCAGTTCATGTGCTACTTTTTACTTAGTCTTTCTTTCTCAATACCATGAGACTCTTATGAGTCATGTGCTACACTCTTATGAGTCAATCTCTCTCTGGTTCCTTCGCTCATTTGGGCATTTACTCCCCAAAGGGGTTCTAATTCTAAAATAACTTCCAGATTAAGTTTAACTTACTGTGCTTCCAACTGTTCCCTCTCATACAAGACATTGTCATCTTCTCAATTTCCCTATTTTATCCCTTACTCTTCTTTACTTTTCCTTCTTCTCTCTTTACTGGGCGCTAAGTAGAATGGTGAGTACATACACTCTCTAAAGATCTACAGATACACATTTCTACCTTACATTTAGGCTCTATAATGATCTAGTTAGGTGTTTACATGCTTTCTAGGACTTAGATTTCTGGAAGGGATGGTCGTCATTAGTTCTGCGGGGACCTGGTCGACTACTCCGTGTCTTAAGATTCATTACTCTTTATTGATTCTTCCGAGGTATTCATTTATCTTACTGTCTCCAAACTTCTTTTCTTATTTCACTGTACGTACTGAATCTTCTTGCCACTTCAATTTCCTTCTTGCTGTCTCCATATCATATTCTTTGGCTCTACGTC
Source organism: Zanthoxylum bungeanum (assembly GCA_019454045.1). Lineage (NCBI taxonomy): Eukaryota > Viridiplantae > Streptophyta > Magnoliopsida > Sapindales > Rutaceae > Zanthoxylum > Zanthoxylum bungeanum. Next base: position 66,229 of record SKCR01019473.1, on the reverse strand, counting down.
ATGCTACAGAGGCTAGTGGTGGTTCGCTCTTCTGGCTATTTCCTATATCTATGTTCTTTGCTCTAGCCACGAATCACAACTAGGGCACTTTTTTCTATAATTTGTACTAGTACATTCATCACTTCTAAATATCCATATGACCGGTGCCTAATCACACGCGTATAATGCAAACGCACGTATCGTTCAAGTAGTATAAAAAGTATCGATCCCACGAGGACTTAAAACCTTTTGTTATCAATTTATGAAGTTAAATGTTTACAAGTATCTAATGGATTGATTGATTGATTGGGTGGTGACTTTAAAATTAAAACAAGTAAATAAAATTGCTTGAAAGTAGATTGAAGAAAATTTAAATTTATAAAACTATCCAGGGTTGTGAATCCTTCCAATATCTTTTTAAAAGATGAAGTGGTTATTTCATGTTTGTGTAATATATCGGTTTACTAACCTGGAACACTAAATCATGTGAAAGCCTCTGTCGATGGTCAGACGTAAATACCCAGTATAACCCAATTGAACCATATGTCTATGTCAACCAAATTACCTGGATTCATTAAGATTAAGTTCCAATAAAGGTTACCCCCGCCCGACAGGTATATGTCTATCTTGTAAGGAAATCTATTAAAGGGTTATCTATCCTTAAGGAAGATCGTGAGATATTAAGTCTAAGGCTGTAACCTAAAATTCCTTTGTCAAGTTTATTTTAGATTTACCAGATCAATCTTATTAGTGGCCAATTAACAAGACACATTAAGCTTAAGACTTAATAAGTAAACCTTTAAATTACCCAAACTATAAAATAACCCATTATAAACCAGTGTTATTAGAATTCATCACAACCCTAGATAACTAACTTAGTTACGACACATATTTACGGGTAGTAAAAAACTTAAATAAAATAAAAGACATAAAGAAAAATACTGAAAATTAAATGCTGAAAAGTAAATGCTAAAAGTAAATGACTGAAAAGTAAATGCTGAAAGTAAATTGCTGAAAGTAAATTACTGAAAATAAATTACTGAAAAGTAAATGCTGAAAGTAAATTGCTGAAAATAAATTACTGAAAAGTAAATGCTGAAAGTAAATTGCTGAAAAGTAAATGCTGAAAGTAAATTGATGAAAAGTAAATGTTGAAAGTAAATTGCTAAAAAGTAAATAAAGTAAAAGTACAATAAAAGAAAATGCTGAGGTAAAAGGATCCACTTTTATTACTTCTATTTTAGATATCTCCCTTAAAATAATATATTAACTTTGCATGATAATTACCAACCAGCCATATAGGCGGTATCCAGATTAAGTCAAATTAATAATTAATTACCAACCGACCAATCAGGCGGTATCCAGTTTAGTCAGGTTAAAACCAATTTAAATAATTACCAACCGACCAATATGGCGGTATCCTCGTTAAGTCAGGTTTTAACTAGTTTATATATTATAATTAAGGGAGATTAATCTAAATATTAGTAATAAAAGTTTTACCTTTTACCCCAACAAAGGGGAGTTACCTCCTCATTACTGAAAATTAAAAACTGAAAATTAAAGAAAGAAAAGTATTGTGCGTAAAAGTAAATTGCGGAAAGTAAAAACTGAAAAGTAAAGAAAAGAAATTGTGAAAGCGGAAATTAATTACTGAAAGCTGTAAATAAACAAACAAGATACAATATTCTTAGTATTGTTAAGGAATTCCTTAGAAGAAAGTATGAATTTACAAATGAAATGGCTTGGTATTTATAGGCAAAATTTTGCCTCCATCAAATCATCCACCAAATCCATTATTAATTGCTCCACTAATTACTCCACTAATTGCTCCACCAAATCCATTATTAATTGCTCCACTAATTACTTATCATGTTTGGCGGTGATTTGATAATTTTTATTATTAATTTATTAATTTATTTTTTGCTTTGAAAATGATTGAAAATGACTTTAATAATTACACACAACACACTTCTGGATGGTTCATCAATTTCGGGAATGAAATATTCAGCATTCCAAATTATTTTGTCTTTCAAAGTTGTATATCTTTGAGTCTTATTTAATCTGAAACTTGAATCAGCTCAATCCGATATCGGAGTAAAAGGTTATGCCCAAAATACGACAGATGCGCAAAATTGGAATTTCCAAAACTGCACTTCGTTAAAACGCCCTTTCAAGTTTCCAATCTCCAAAATTAATATGTCAAGTCCAATTTTTTCTCTTATTTGACCCACATTTCGTCCTAAATGATTTCATTGTGTCCCAATATTATTTTATCTGCAAAATAGACTAAAACACATCAAAAACGTTCATCAAACCCGAGAAACTAAACAAAATATTAAGTAAAATGAGCGGTAAATATTGATATATTTTCTGCTCATCACCATAATCTCACGGGTCTGTTCTTTTATACTTCCATGGTTTTCTACTGGCTGGTGGGCTGATCCTTAGGTTCTACCGTATTGATCTATCCTGTGAACTTTTACTAGCGCTGCAAACCTTGTGCTGACTTATCTTGTTCTCTAGACTACACTGGGTTCTCTTCCTATTAACCTCAAAACTTCCTCAATCTTTTTCCGGGTAAACTACCTTCCACGATGCTACATAAATTCTCGTCAGATTTCTTATGGTTGTCTATGCCTATGCTGGTAGGGACTAGGGTAAACATCTTATGTCTCGACGGGCTTCGGTATCCTTGTTCTGGTGCTATGTGTCCTGGTAGGGTCTATTCCTCATGTAAGGTAGGTATGAGGTAGGCTCTATCAGAGCAACTTCCTTATCTGGTGCCACTGGAGGGTTCGAAGACTAGATAGTTTGAGGTCTTGTCTTCATCAGATTGCTAGGGATAAGGTAACTAATCATTCATGTTTCCTTCTTATGAATCTGGGTTTGGGAATATGGAATTCTCTAAATCCTTTTTGGCATCTCGATCCATTGGGACTCTCAAGACTAACCTTGACTTCCTACTTCTGTTATCTTGATGGCTTTTTCCTTACTATTAAGGGAACCTTACTATCTATACGAAGTACTTGGTGGCTATTGAATTGGCTTGAAGGAATCTTTTCTGAGGAGGGATGAAATCTTACATCTACTAGGAAATTCTATTACTTACTAGGACTTTACTATTTTCTTGGCTACTATGGGTTCCTGTAATAGTCTGATTTCATATCACTTCTTTCTTAACTCTGATCACTTAGGTATTCTTATACCTTTCCTTACTCTTCTTCTAGCTTTCTCTCTCTTTCTACTTTTCTGGGTGGATATCTTTAAACTTTTCTATTTATTTTTGTCTCTTTACTTCTCTGTCTCTAGCTATTTTAAGCTTCTATGCATCTTCTCTTTCTTCCTTATAACTCATCTTTCCACTTCCTTGTGTACTTTTCTTAAAATCTTATTATATGGTTTCGTAGCTTGTTTGCACTTTTGGTAATAGGTCGAATATTTTCAAGAAGATTCTTAACTTGGATCTAGAGTATAATTGTTCTCGTAAAGGATAATATTCGAACGATCTAGGAAAGCTTACTAACCTGTCTATAGATCTTGAGGACGTACTCGAGGATCAGATACTGGGGAGGTAGTGCCCCGCATACAAGTATCCCGGACATACTATATATACAATACCCCAACACTCTACCCACTGCAGTCACTGACTCCCTAGACCATGCTCTGATACCATCTTTGTGACATCTCCCGGATCGGGGATGTTACATAAAACCAAAGGAAGATGTGAGCCACAATCACAACTACTATTACATATTGTTTCAATTTATTGTTTTGATTTCTTTTACTTTAAATTATTGTTTCAGTTTAATTTAATTTATTGTTTTGATTTCTATTTTAATTTTTCTGATAGAATCTAAACTTTTTGACTTACATGATCTATTTCATTATTCATTTGACAATTATCATTTTGTAGATATTAGTACATTTATTACTCACTCTTTTCAGGAACTATAAATACAACTAGTCATTTCTCTCTTCAACACATCCAAATAAGAGAGAGCGTAAAAATGGAGAAAAATTCAAGACGACGAGTCACTAATATCAGTGTATTTTATTGATCTAGCTTTGGAACTAAACTAGAATTTGTTGAGGCTGCAAAAGAATTAGGTAGAGTTTTGACGGAAAGAAACTTGCACTTAGTATATGGCGGTGGAAATCTTGGATTGATGGGATGTGTTTCAAAAGGTCGTGTAAGAATGAGGCAGACAAGTTTTAAGGGTCATCCCAAAAAATTTTGCAACCTTAAATCTCACCGGAAAATCAAATGGAGAAGAATATATTGTCTAAGGTATGTCTAAAAGACTTATTGAAATGATTAATCATGCTGATGCTTTTATTGCTTTACCAGATGGGCTGGGCATGTTGGAAGAAATATTCACAATTGTGTCATGGGTAAATTTGGACATTCACCGGAAACCTATTGGGCTACTTAATATAGATCAATTTTTCAATTTTCTTTTAGTGTTTCTGGAGGATGCTAAAAGACTTGGGTTTATTTCTAAACCGCCAAAAGATATTGTTCTTACTGCCTACTGCTGAATTAATCGACCAATTGTTGGCTTATGAACCAAGAATTGACCCAATTCTTTCCAAGTTGGACTGATTAGATAACGATCATGACAAGAAGCGTGGAGTGTACTTGAATCTTAATCTGTAATTTTTGTTGGGTTAAATAGTAGTGTTATTGATTCAATTATCTTTTCCACACTAACCAGGTGATGTCTTCTAAACTCTACTTCTTCTTATTCAAATATTAGGGACAATGTCTCAATTTTGTTGGGGGGAGGGATAGTTGACTAGATAGTTTTTTTTTTGTGTTTTCCTTTTTGTAAAAAAAAAAAGTTTTTATTTTTGTGTTGTCGTTTTTTTTAAAAAAAATTATTGTTGTTTTGTGTGTAAAAAATTTATTTTGTGTTTTTATTCAGAAAAATTACACACAACCTAACAAAAAAAAATTGACTAATCAAGTGGAATTATTTTTCAAAGATGGCAGTGTAAGAAGTTTTCGTTCCTGAGACGCATCTCAATGTAATTCGTAACAAGTTATTTTTGTTCCTTATTTATTGAATCATTTAAATTTGTGAATTCTCCATAATATTGATTAAATTTGATCTTTATATGCTCATTTCACAGGTATTATCAATGTACACGGTAACATATGATCGTGGGCTATATGTGAAAATTTTGTAATATTCAGTTATCTAGTTTGTTGGAGGTAGCATCTAATGACAGTGGAATTTATGTTTTTATTTAAAAAAAAAAAAAAAAACTAACCAAATTTTTACTTAGTAATCAGACATCTTTCCTCAATAAGCAGTGATTGTTCGCGTAAAACAGTAGAGCTTAAGTTAGTTTAATAAAAAAAATTAATCAAGCTTTTACTTAGTAACCGGACATCCTGGCTCAGCAAGCAGTGATTGTTCTCGTAAAACAGTAGAGCTTGAATTGTTTTCATAAAAAAACAAAACCAAAAAAAAAAAAGTGTGTGTGAATAAATTCGATTCTGTAGCATCTCTAACTTGAGTAATTAAGTCTGTATGGGTATTTTAACACTTAGTATCCTAAGGCTAATTGGTCTGGGAGTCACTGGCCCAAAGCTTGTTACATGGGTTAAAGAGAAAGATTAAGGGAATCGAACACTTTTTTTGACATATGAGATCTGAACAATTAAGTCTGTAGGGGTGTCTTAACACCTAGTGCCCTAAAGCCAACTGGTTTGGGAGTCACTGCCCAAAACTCGTTACAATGGTTAAAGATGTATTATAAAAAAAATTAAATTATTTTTATATTTATAAATAAAATATCATTGTCAAAATGTGTGAATTCTGATATAACTTTAAGATAAAAATATATGTGTATGGAAGAACGGTAAAAAGTACATGAGAATTTGCTTATTTGATAATTTAGAAAGAAATAAAACACTTCCTAACTTGAATAAGAATTTGTCTTTTTTAATTTTTGCTTAAATTACTATGAACTAGTAATAAACTAGTTGGAGTGTGATGAACACTAAAAAGTATACATTTATTAAAAGATGAACTAATCATTTTACACTTATAATTTCATTAATCCCCTTAATTTAGCACATTTGTAAAACAATAATTATATTTATGTTCTATATATTTTTATTTTTATTTTTATTTTTATTTTTATTTATTGTGTAGGTAAAATATTACTTCGGATGCTCAACAAAAAAATGGATATGAAATCTGAATTCCAAGACCCAAAAGAGCACGATAGTTAGATTTAAATCGGATTTGGAAAAAATTCACCATGTTTAGATTAGCAACAAAATGAGCTTATAATGTATTTACCACACATGTTTTTTTTTTATTATTATCGTTATTTTATATATATATTGGAGGACCCACCAAGATTTTTTTATATATAATATTATGTATATATTATATTGGAGGTCCCACCAAGATTATATAAATATATAATATATATTATTGTAAAAAAAAGGTTGTCGTCACCTTTCAGTGGATGACAACATTTGAAAAAAATATATAATAAAAAAATAAGAAAATAAGCGGGTAAATTTGCAAGAGAGGTGTCGAGCACCTCTATAAATAAAGGTGTTCATTACCTCAGTTCTTCAGCCCGAATTCCATAGTTTTCTCTCTGAAAATTTGTGGAGTTTCAGCTCTAATGTGTTTTGTTTTTCAATCTTTGTTGTAATTTCTTTTCCTTTCAGTAATAAAATTATATGTGTTTTTATTCAAAACATAAATAGCTAATTTCATCCCGCTGAGGTAAAATGTGAAACTCTTAATATGAGAATATAGATTAATCTTACTTATATTATAATAAATAAATTGTAATATAAAGATTAATATTTAATTTAAATCTGCATTAATTATTGATAAATTTTGTTACCGCCTATATGGCTGGTTTTATATATTTGGCATAATTGAGTACCTAATTAGACTTATTATAGACAAATGTTATCACCGCATTTATGGCTGATTTTATATGTTTTGGCATAATTAATTCTTGAAGTAAATTAACTAGGTAATAATGACAATTTATATATTATAAAAAGTAAAAGTTCTCTAAATTTTAAATATCAAGAGTATATCCCTTAGCCCCAATATTTTATTTTATTATTGCAGTTAAATTTAAAAGTGTTCATCACTTTAAACAATTCAACATTTTAATTTTTTTGTCACTTGAATTATTATTTTATTTTACTAAATGTATTTTCTTTGGATTAATGCCGGACTTACCGGGTTATTTTATTATTTCGACACTTTTATACTTGAGAGTAAATAACCACTTTGTGAATGTGTCATTGAGCAGAGAAGTTGATCCTCCAAATGAATTAAATGCATTTATTGATTTCTAATCAAAAGATTGTAACTGATTTTTTAATTATTTGAAAGGGATAAGCAATTACAACCAAGTAAGATATTTTTTTTTGAAAACGTTGGAAATCCCGCCGTTAAATCACCCAACCTGCGCTTAAGCGGTGCAGGTAAAATTTACGGTTGTCCCAGATTCTGACAAGAAACACACTCCATAAATTCGAATTTAGGACCTGGAGGTAAGATCCTGAACCTCACATCACAAAACCACGCACTTTGAGGACTAAAAAAAAAAACTAAAACTAAGTAAGATGCTAAAGAAATATATACTAATTGTAATTGAAATACAAGTCTTGAACGATATGAACTACTGGGAATCCTAATTACCAAAAAAAAAACAAAAAACAGTACTAACGTATGCACAATTAGCTAAAGAATCTGAATCTGAGTAGAAATATTTGAGATTGAGTGAAGTTCTCATCTGTTTTCCTCTCTTGAATTTATCTGCTCATTTTTCAGAAAATAATGACTCCACTCCTGTAACCGTGAGCATTCCTTCCTCTTTTTTTTTTTTTTTTTCCTTTTTTTGTTTTTTGTTTTTTTGTGGTTCCACCTTCTAACAACCATATAATTATATGTCTTCTAATTGCCATTGAGCTTGAATTCTGTAATAGACCAACTTTAAATAAAACTTATGTGTAATTACTATCATTTATTTAGTAATATTTTTTTTTAATATTTTTATAATTGTGACAACTTATTATTGAATTGTTGTATGGATAAAGTGATATCATATTTGGGTTGTTGAATTTTTCTAAGACTAATTTTTAACTGACGAATTGTATTCCTGCATTGACGCACTTGCAATCAATATGGAGTAGCTGGAATTAGATGTAACTCACAATGGAGTGATATACTGACATCCCACATCACTTGCAAAAGATGTTGGGGATTATTTGTTTTTTCCCCTTAAATTTATGCTAAGTAATTCTAATCTACATATTTTTTTCTTAATTCAAATGCGAATCCTGAATTTAAAAAATAAATTAAGAAGTAATAAAATCTGAATTCGGATTTTGTTCCCTACTTATAAGTGATAACTATCATTCGCATTTTGGATGAGTTTGAACCCATGTCAATAATAAAATCTTAAGGGATGAGAGCTTCGAAGTTGAATTATTTTAGACCACTGGAATGCCAAAGTGTTCATATTATTTTTTTCTCGGACTTTTATTCTTTAATTTATCTGTATAATAAAGGTTTAGGGTTTTAATTGTTGGAAATGGTGATCGTGCACCATTCACTTTTTGTATGAATATTTGATATTTATGCAATATAATATTTATTTTATCATGATTATTTATTTATTTATATGGTAAAACTCTTACTTTTATTTATATATTGTAAATCTAAGAGTTAGATTACTCTAAGAGTTAGAGATTTCGAGTTACACTCGGAACCTTATATAAATTTAGTAAAGACCCGAGAGTTACAACATATGGTGATATAGTTGCAAGAGTTGCAAATGGTGTTGAGAAATATCACGCATTCTCTCAAATATAAATTATTCATGGTCTAGATATATTGACATGGGTCGGTCATTATATTAGTAAGACTAGTGCATTGTCTATATATGTAATGGACATATGGTTTGTCTCAACAGACTGTGAGCTTAGCGGAAGTTCGTATAGAAATGCAGATATTCATTAGTTGAATGAGTATTGAGCAAACTCATAAAAGATGACTGATAGATATTCCATAAAACTGTCAATACTTTTCTTTTCGAGTTGAGTAGTTACTGTGGTCCTTTGACTTGAGACACCACGGTGGTCTTGTGAGTGATCCTCTGTGCCTGATACCATGCATGTCAGAAACCTTTTATGGTCTGACATCTGGATGACTGTTAGGTATAGACTGATGCTCACGAAGATCGGTGTGTGTTAATATGAGGATTCGTCAGTCCATATGGTTGGATTATGTTTCCAGAAATTTTCAGAATATATTCCGGAAATCTTTTGGCCGAAAGTTCGTTGAAGAAATTGTTTCTTTAACATTATAAATAATATTGAAAAATAGTTTTGCATATATTATTTATTAATGGAATATAATTATGAAAAATTAATTTTTTATTGAGTAGATAAGGTTTTGACAGTAAATCTATAACCTTACTCAATTGGAGACGGTAATGACGAAGGGATTATACATTAGCGTTTTAACCTCGACTTGTATGGTTCGACGTGTCGTGTTGTTTTGTCATGATTTGTAGGTGGACAGGCCTTCATGAAATATGAATACAAGTATATGAGATATATATGTGTATATATATATAAGTAACAACCGAATGTGAGCCTAGAGAGTTCCATTATATTGAGTTTACTCGTTGAGCACTAGGGCGACCTTTCGTCAAATGTTGACAAAGTATTTTTTGGGTTTTTTAGGATTAAATTGTTTAATTCGATAATTCATTAGATGAATTGAATTAATTAATTTTATATCAAGAGTTGATATAATTTTATTGTATAATAAATGTAAATTTGATTTACATTAAATTAGTAATTATTTTGTGAATTAATTTAATTGTTAAATTAATATATAATATTAATTACTTAAATTATACAAATAAAGCTTTTAATTAGTTAAAGTAATTAAGGTAAAGAAAAATTGAATTATTTGGTTAAAGTAACTAAATGATTCATAAAGGTAATTTAGTTACTAAAATTGGTGAGATTAATTTTAACCTTGGTTAAGTTAAGCTTTTTGAAACATGTGGTGTGGAGTAAAAATGCTTTTAAACCATGATTTAAATTATATGGCTTGGGTTTGTTTTCTTTAATTTTATTAATAAAACCAAAAGAATAAAAATTAAAATTAAAATTGGCTTCTTTTTCAACTTACTCCTCTGCCGAAAATAAAAGTATAATAACCACCTCCATTTGCTCACTGCCTGCCGAGCAAGAGAAGATGAAAAATTGAAGTTTTTGATTTTGGCTTTCCAAAATCAAACCAAAAAATCTCACCAAAAATCACCCAATTTATTTTTCATGGACATTGAATTGATCCTTAAGAGTTAAGGGTTGGTTATTGTTCTTGAAGCTTGATTTTTCTCTAGGGTTCAAGTGTTGATATTGGGAAAAAAATTTTGGTTGCCACTCTTGAGTGATCAAACCACCTTTTGATCACCAAGACTTGTTCTTGAGTTGCTTAATTTGGTGGAATTTGAAGAAAGCTCAAAGCTTGGAAGATTTGGAAAAACTTGAAGGAAATGATTATTGGCAAAGCTTGTTGGTAAATTTAATTTGTAAATTTATTGTTAGATTTGTTGATGATTATTGTTGAGAAAAATTATTGTGGATTTGTTGGATTAATTGGAGGTATGTAAGTGAGGAATTATGAGCATTGAAGTGTATGATAATGTAAGTGTTCCTAGAACATGCCAAGATCGTCTAAGAGTTATTTGTGTGTGAATAAATCAAAGAGAGTTGCGGAAATTACTTACTTTGATTGGAGGAATTTCAAGACTTTTCTTTGTTGAAGATGAAGCTTCAAGCTTGGAATAGAGTCCTAAACTCTTGGGTGAGTTTCCCTATCACCTTGATTCACTCATTTATGTGCTAGCAAGAATAAATTTTGAAAGAAAAATTGCCCCTCCATGAGTGCAAAGTTTCGGCCAAGAGGTAGAGAGGAGAAGATGGAGTTTTTCCTTTGCTGTGAATAGTAACTAGTGCTCACTTCCAAAGTTGACCAATTAATTTATACTTAGTTTGTGTGTTGGAATTAGCTTGAGTGTGTCAAAAGCAATCTAAGCTTTTTCTCAACTAATAACAACTTCCATCACTTCTGTAGACATTTGATGTAAGTTGGTGGGCCCCACTTTAAATTCCAAATTTAAGTCGGACAATACAACACGCAATTTCGCTCGGGCCCGGGTTCGTTTAATTCTAAATTCAACGAATTGCCGTTGCGACTTAATTAAATCCAATTTAATTAAATAATATTGCCTCGCAATATTATTACTAAAGTCGTTTACGAATTAATTCTAAATTAATTCGTTCGCTTGAATTAAAATCCAATTTTAATTTCACGTTGAAATCTAATTTCAATTAATATATCCGATATATTATTTTAGCCCAAATAAATAAATTAAATAGAAAAATCTAATTTAACTATTAAATTTATTTTACCGATTAATTCCAAATTAATCGCGTTCTCTCTTCTCGACGAATTTAATCCCAGATAAATTCTCGACGCAATTAATCTCAGATTAATTCTCTCTCTGTTAATTAATCCTATAGTAAGTCTTGCCGTAATTAATCCTAAATTAATTTTCTCTCTCATAATTAATCCATATTAATTTTGTTCGAGTCAAATCTAATCGGTGAATCTTCGGGAAACGACCCAAGAAATCCCTGGATATGTTGGCAGTAAATACGGTCATCGGACTATCCGAATACGTGTGTACCGAGTACCACGTTCTTACCGATTTACAAGACATGGTTGGCTTCTAGCAAAGCACCGTGCCTTCCCAATTCTCCATAAATATTCTTCTACGAAATACAATATCTTTGTCAGGCGTAGTATACGTAGTATTGCGTATTACGATCCAGTATCGGATGTCACATGCAAGGCTTGAGGCAGGAATTATGTCTGCCCCGTACGAAGCATATATCGGATCTCAGATAACTAGTCTCTATAATCGGATAATCATGACCTAGTCATATTATCCCGATGACTGCAGTACTTAAGAGTACAAGTTTTGTATCCCTGCGTGATCATCATCTCCATATGACTGAAGTGATACTTCCATCTTGACATCACACCCAATACACTACGATTCTCAGTATACCCAGAAGAGGCGTACACAGAACCTGTTAAAGCCTCGGACGACCAAAACCAAAGTATATTGATTGTCGCAACTATTAGCGGTGCAAGTCTCAGGTTAAGACAAAATACATCTACCATGATTCGGATTCCCATTGACACATAGTCAAACTACCAATGGGATTCCGAGGGGTCTATCCAAAGCGAAGTTGTTTCCGTACCATCGGTAAACAGAACCTCTTATTACATTTGCATGAGTATCCAATACCCAAATATATGAGAACTATGTCGTTACGCTTCCATAACACGCACAAGTGTAGTACTAGCCTATTCCGCATTATCGATGTCCAGTCTCGATAATACTACGACTATGGATATTTAATGATTAAACCTTACGTGGATTAATATTGTCTCATATCTTATTAATCCGGCACTAATCTTATGGACCTTTATCATTTATAAATTCCGGTAATCCAATTACAAATAATAAAAGAGTAATTTCCTTTGTCACATAGTTAATTTGTACAACAACATCATGTTTTGTACAAATAGTGATGTTATGGGTTATAGTTGTCCAACAATCTCCCACTTGGCCTATAGCAAATCACTCAAGTGTCCAACACCTGAACTATGTACGGGTCGCTCAAACTTCTGCTGAGAAATAATTTTCGTCAGCGGATTTACAATGTTATCATCTGTTGCATTTTATTCGATCATCACATCGCCACGATGTATGATCTGACGAATCAGATGAAATAGTCGAAGTATATACTTGGATCGTTGATGAGACCGCGGTTCTTTAGCTTGTTCTGTAGCCCAGCTCAGCTGCTAACAGAACTACACCTAATCCAATTAGGATTTTATAGATCCAAAATGCTTCTTTTGCTGCCTCAGCTGCAGCAATGTTCCGCTTTTGTTATTTATTCGGCAACAGTATCTTGCTTGGAAGATTTCCAGCTCACTGTTCCGTTATTCAAACTAAATATGTACCCTTATTGCGACTTAAAGTCGTCTTTTTCGGTTTGGAAACTTGCAGCGGTGAACCTAGTCACCTCAAGTTCTCATTTCCCCATATTCCCAGAAAGCATCCTTAGTTCGTCCAAGATACTCAAGGATTTTCTTTACATCAATCCAGAGACCATCACCTGGATTGGCCTTATAGCGTCTACATATGCTCAAAGCATATGAGACATCAGGTCACATACATTTCAAAAACGTACGAGCTCTGGGAGGGTTGTCAGCACTTTCTAGATCTATCCCAATAGATCTTTATTCCTAGAATAAAGCTTGCTTCTCCCAGGTATTTCATGGAGAATTTTAATGAATGCCAAGCTTTCACCGATTATATTATGGGAATGTTATTGTTAAGAAGCAATACATCATCAACTTATAGGACATTCATTGTCAGTGCGCTCCCACTAACCTTCTTATATACACAAGAATCATATTCATTTTGAATGAAATCATATATCATTATGATCTCATCAAAACGTTGGTTCCAAGAACACAATGCTTGCTTCAATCCATAAATGGATCGATTTAACTTGCAAACCTTGTTTGCATGTTTCGGCACGATAAAACCGTCAAGATGTTGTAAACATCCTCCAAAAGGTTTCCGTTTAAAGAAATTGGTTTTGACGTTCAGCTGCCATATTGCATAAACGAAATATGCAGCACTAGCAAGCATTATCTGAATGGATTTAATCATGGCAACAGGTAAAAGGTTTCGTCGTAATCGACATCATGTTGATGACGATACCCTTTCGCTACAAGCCTAGCTTTGTACGGTTGTATGTTGCCATCCATGTTTGTCTTCACCATGAAGACCCATTTGCTACCAATAGGCACAATGCCTTCTGGTATATCAACCAGTTTCCAAACAAGGTTGGTATACATGGAATCCATTTCAGACTTCATGGCACTTTTCCATATAGCGGAGTTGATACCTCGTATCACTTCCTCATACGTAGTCGGTTCAGTATCCTCAATAAGACTAATGTCTACATTGTTGGGTTTTCTATGTCAAACCAAGATCAATTAAGCATATAAACTTGTGAATACATCAAAGTAAAGTTGCGAAAATACTCACTTTGATCGGATTTACGATGCGAAGAACACAAAAAATTTTATGCTCCTTGAGACTCTCGGCCAAGCCTCCTTTTGTGCTCATTGTGTTTCGGTCAATCCTTTGGTGTGTGGATCTCCAAGCTCCAAGCTTTGTGAATGGATTCCATGATCATGAATGGGTTTCCCTATCACCTTTGTGTGACCCATTGGATGTGCTAGCATCATTGAAAAATTTGCCATAAATCTTTCCTTAGCTTCTTGTTGCTCTCGGCCATGAGAGGAAATTTGAGAGAAAATGCACCATGTGCCGTGAGGGAGAGAGAGGAGAGAAGAAGTTGTGTGTTGTATTTTAATTTCAAAAACCAAGTCAAATGATATACCAAAATTAATTAAAATGGTATTTGTCATTCAATCCATCACACTTGAGTGTTTGGTAAGCAACCATCAAATCCCATCAACTTCCATCAACCAAAAGGTGATGTGATAGACAAGTGATATGACTTGTGATGTGACTAGTGGGCCCCACTTGATTCAAAATCCGAGTGGGCCCGCAAACACTCCCGGGCTCGGGTTCACTAATTCCGAATTAACGAATTTTACATTGCGACGTAATCAAATCAAATTTAATTAAATAATTATGCCTAGCAAAATTACTATTCACGTCGCTTGCGAAATAATTCTAAATTAACTCGTTCGCCCGAATTAAAATCTATTTTAATTTCGCGTCGAAATCTAATTTCATTTAATATATCGAATATATTATTTTATCGATCAATTCCAAATTAATCAGATGAATAGTTGAAGTGCATACTTGGATCGTTGATGAGACCAGTAATTCTTTAGCCTGTGATGTAGCCTAGCTCAGCTGCTAACAGAACTACTCATAATCCAATTAGGATTATATAGATCCAAAGTGCTTCTATTGCTGCCTCAGCTGCAGCAATATTCCGCTTTTGTTGTTTATTTGGCAACAATATCTTGCTTGGAAGATTTCCAGCTCACTGTTCCGTTATTCAAACTATACAATACCCTTATTGCGACTTACAGTCGTCTTTGTCGATTTGGAAACTTGCAATGGTGAATCCAGTCACTTCAAGTTCTCCTCCTCCATAGCTTAAGAAAGCATCCTTAGTTCATCTAAGATACTTAAGGATGTTCTTAACATCAATCCAGTGACTATCACTTGGATTGGCCTGATTGTGACTCCATGTGCTCAAAACATGTTAGACACCAGGTCGCGTACATATCTTTCAATGTACGAGTTCTCAGAGAGTACCAACAACTTTTAGATCTATCCCAGTAAATCTTTATTCCTAGAATAAATGTTGTCTCTCCCAAGTAGCCTACGGAGAATTTTCATGAAAGCCAAGCTTTCACCGATTGTATTATGGGAATTTCATTTCCAAGAAATGATATATCATCATTATATAAGACATTCACTGTCAGTGCGCTCCCACTAACCTCCTTATATACATAAGAATAATCTTCATTTTGAATTAAATCATATATTATTATGATTACATCAAAACACTGGTTCCAAGAACGCAATGCTTGTTTCAATCCATAAATGGATCGATTTAACTTGCAAACCTTATTTGCTTTTTGGTACGACAAAACCGTCAGGATGTTATAAACATCCTCCAAAGGTTTCCGTTTAAGGAAATGATTTGTCATTACAGCTGTCATATTTCATAAATGAAACATGCAGCAGTAGCAAGCATTATCCAAATGGATTTTAACCATGGCAACAGATAAAAGGTTTCATCGTAATCAACACAATGTTAATAACGATACATTTTCGCTACAAGCCTAGCTTTGTACGTTGGTATGTTGCCATCCATGTTTGTCTTCCTTGAAGACTCATATAGTACCAATAGGCACAATGCCTTTCGGTACAACAACTAGTGTCCAAACTCTGTTTGTATACATGGAATCCATTTCGGACTTCATGGCACTTTGCCATAATAGGGAGTCGATACCTTGTATCACTTCCTCATACGTAGTCAGTTCGTATTCCTCAATAAGATTAACATCTACATGAGGTGAGATCAGAAACCCATACCTCCCAGGTTGTTTTCTGACTCTCTCCGACTTACGCGGTTCTTGTGTTTTCGAAGATTATTGGTATAGTTTCATCCCTGATGAACTATTTGTGTTCCATTAAGGAATCGGTGCCTGAAACAGTATTACTCCGATTTTCATCGAGTTTTACTTTCCTCCCACTTACCACTGCATATTGGTATTCATCTTAGGAAAACCACATGGCGAGCAACAATTACATTGTTCTCTTGTGAGCTGTATAAGTACTATACTTTGGTTACCATAGGATAACCTAAAAATTAGGCACTTATCCGATTTGGGTTCTAGTTTGGTATCATCCAAACATATGCCTAGCATTCTCAAATCTTCAGGAATGAGAAAACCTGGTTTCTTTCCTGTTCATATCTAATATGAAGTCTGTGTAACATATTTTCATGGAACCTTATTCAAAATAAGTATTGCACTGTTTAATACGTATCCCTAGAAGGAAAATGGTAGCTCAGAGCGACTCATGATTAACTTTACTATGTCCAACAAGGTTCGGTTTCTCTGTTCGGACACACCGTCATGTTGAGGTGTTTCGGGAGGAGTACATATTGAAAGAATACTAAACTCTTTCAAGTATTCGAGAAACTTATTGCTTAAGTATTTTCCACCGCGGTCTAACCGTGACAGTTTAATACTTTAGCCTATCTGTTTATCTACTTCGTGCTGAAACTCTTTGAATTTATCAAAAGTTTCCGATTCGTGTTTCACAAGAAACAAATAACCATAACGCGATGCCACATCCGTAAAGGTTACGGAGTGTTCATATCCACCTCTAGCCTAGCTAGATATGGGCCCACTTACGTCACTATGAACGAGGGCTAACAGATCGATGGCACTTGTACTTTTACTAAGTAAAAGGTGTTTTAGGCACTTTGCCTAATAAACTAAATTTGTAGACATCATTTGATTAGGATCAAATCCATCCTAGTATCCACTCTTCGAAAGTGTGGATATACGAGTCTTGTTTAATGTGTCCTAGACAACAATGCCACAAATAAGTCTCATCTGATTAAATCAGTTTGAGCTATTTATTTGTCATGTTATATGTTTGAGATTCATTTATATTCTAAATATAAATACTGTTATTCACATCTAATGTGTTTATCTCAATATCATCTTTATAAAATGAAACACTTTAGTGTTCTAGAATATAAAGGTATACCTGCAACGAGTTATACTCTGATATAAAAATGATGTTTCTAGTCAAACTAGGTACATTATAATAGTTCCCTAATTTAAGTACACACCCGAAGGGTAGTTCCTAAACTTAGGTTTCTACGGTTAAAATAGCCTGAAGTCAGTATCCTGCTAATCAGCAGATTCCGCACATTAGTACACATATATATATGTACCACAACTAGTATCAAAATCCAATTTTGAAACTAATAGTGAACATGTTTATGACAAACATATTTGAAGCCGAAGCCTTGCTCCTCTTCACTTCCTTCATGTCTGCCTTGTCCATACGGCAGTCACGCTTCCAGTGACCCCGTTTGCCACAGTTTAGGCAAATATCTTGGGATATGTCCTTTGTTTTCCCAGAAGACTGTAATGATTTTGCCTTTGCTCCTTTTAGAAGCTCTGGCTTTGCCTCCTAGAGCATAGCCATCAACTCTCCAAATGTTTACTATTGGTTCACAATGAACCTGCTCCAGCTTTCGGGTAGAGACTATAAGATCAAATCTTTGGTAGTCTCGGCCATGTAGGTAATGCCCAGCTAACCTAGCTGATCGATGTCAGTAATCATCTGCGACACCTAGTGCTCGACAGATGTACCCTCTGACATACGTGAGCAAAAGAGCTTCTTATGCAATTTGTACTTCTAAGATCTAAGAATAGATCTATGAAGATCTTTAATTTCATCATCATGGTACAAGGATCTAATCCTTAATTCTGACGACGAAATTAAAGAGTCATTGCGGTAAGAATAACGGATTGAGCACTAAAGTTATCATCGCATGAATCTTCCAAAGATCATGTTCTACTATTTGCTCAACTTCGGGCTTAGTCCCAAGAGGTTGTTCTATCAAATAGAATAACTTCTCACTTTCCAGGACTATCCTGAAGTTTATTCCCAATCTGAAAATTAAAGCCGTTTAATAACATTTTCTCCCAGGATTATGTTTTAAACATTAATCTTTCAGTTATCTTGATTGCTATAGTCCAACTATCCAATCAACGATTTCAGGTACTATTTAATATAATGATTACTATAGTCTAACTATATAATCAACTATAATTTGATTGTTAAATTCAAATATATTGATTACTATAATCCAATTATATAATCAACTATAATTTGAAGTAGTTTGAATACAGTCCAACTGTTTAATTAAAACAACATTTAAATATTAGTCCAACTAATATATATATTTAAATTAATGACGAAAAATTGAAATGAGCGCGTATTGGCAAGTATCTATACGAAATTGCAAATGTAATACTTGCCTCCCACTATTTTTTGGCGAGCCTCTAACCCTCTGTTGAGTACTCGGGAAACCTTGTTTCCTAGTGGGCTAGGTGTTGGAGTTCTACGGTCCCAAGGATCGAATAACAAGCAAGAAACAACATGTGAATACATCAAAGGAAGTTGCGGAATACTCACAATGATCGGTTGAGCGATGCGGTGAAGAACAAAACTTTTTAAGCCCTTTGAACCCTCCTAGAGTGCTCGGCAGTTCACTGTTTTTTCTTCCTCCAATTTTCGGCTTTGGTCCTCAACCAAGCTCCAAGCTTTTGAAGTGTATTCCAAGCTCACATGTGCGGTTCCCTATCACCTTCGCGTGACTCCGATGGTGTGCTAGCACTTGGTGATTTTTGCCGCAAAAATCACCTTGGAACTTCTCCTTATTCTCGGCAGTGAGGGAGAAAATAGAAGAGAATTTCAGCCTCTTGGGCGTGTGAGAGAGATGAAGTGAGGAAGAGAGAGTGTTGTTGGTTCAGTGGTAGGTTTGTGTATCTAATACACAAATTAATATTTAAACGTTGTTTTCTAAAACAATTGGACTGTATTCAAACTATTCATTTATAGTTGATTTTATAATTGGATTATAGTAATCAATATAATTGATTTTAATCTATTAAATTATAGTTGATTAAATAGTTGGACTATTGTAATCATTATAATAAATAGTACCGAAATCGTTGATTAAATAGTTGGACTATTAAAATCAAGATAGAAATTGAAAGATTGACATTTAAAACATAATCCTAGGGAAAATGTATTTAAATGGTTTAATTTTCAAATTGGGAATAATTTCAGGATGGTCCTGGAAAATAATAAGTTAATTTATTTGATAAAATAACATATTAGGCCTAAGCACGGAGTTAAGAAAATAGTAGAGCATGATCTTTGGAAGATTCATGTGATGATAACTTTAGTGCTTAATCCATTTAGCTTGTCGCATTAGACTCCTTAATTTCTGAATCAGAACTAAGGATTAGATCCTTAAAGTATGATAATGAAATTGAAGGATCTTCATAAATCTATACTTAGATTTTAGAAGTACTATTATTGCAATAAATAACTCTTGGAGAGTTAATGACTATTCTCAATGAGATAAAGTCAAAATTTACAATAGGCAAGTAGCGCAAGGCGCACCTTACTTCGATATTCTAGAAGTCCAAGGCTTGGCCGAAGGCTTCTGGAGTGTGAAAAAGGCAAAGACAAAAACATTATAATCTTCTGGGAAGATAAAGGACATATCCCAAAATGTCTACATGAATTGTGGCAAACGGGATCGCGGAAGCGTGACTGCCGTTTGGACAAGGCAGACATGAAAGAATTAAAGACGGTGCAAGGCTCCGGCTTTAAATGTGTTTGTTATAATTATGTTCATTACTAGTATTGAAATTGGATTTTAAATACTTAGTGTGGTACATAAATTTGGATTGATGTGCAGAATCTGCTATGAGCAGGATACTGACTTCAATTGAGATTTAATCTGCGAATTGGAAACGGGACGAAAGTCGATGTTTCAACCGTAGATACCAAAGTTTAGGAACTACCCTTCGGGTGTGTACCTAAATTTGGAAACTTTTATAATGTAACTAGTTTGACTAGAGACATTATCTCTATATCAGTGTTTAACCCGCTGCGGGTGAACCTTTATATTCTAGAACACTAAAGTGTTTTATTATATAAAGATGATATTGAGATAATCACATTAGATGTGAATGATAGAATTTATATTTTGAATATAAATAAATCTCAAATGTATATAATGACAAACAAATAGCTCAAACTGACTTGATCAGAAGAAACTAATTGTGGCATTGTTGTCTGGGACACAATCTAAACAAGAATCGTATATCCACACTTTTGAATAGTGGGTACTCGGACTGATTTGATTCTAATAAAATAAAGTCTACGAATCTAGTTTATTGGGCAAAGTGCCTAAAACACCTTTACTTGGTAAAAGTGCAAATGCCACCGATCTGTTAGCCCTAGTTCATAGTGAAGCAAGTGGGCCCATATCTAGCTAGGCTAGAGGTGGATATGAATATTTCATGACCTTTATGGATGTGGCATCGCGTTATTGTTATGTGTTTCTATTGAAACACAAATCGGAAACTTTTAATGTTTTCGACACGAAATAGACAAACTGACCGGCTAAAGTATTGAACCATCATGGTAAGATCGTAATGGAAAATACTTGAGCAATAAGTTTCTAATATACTTGAAAGAGTATAGTATTCTTTCAATAAGGACTCCTCCCAGAACACGTCAAGTTGACGGTGTGTCCGAACTGAGTAACCGAATTTTGTTGGACATGATAAGGTTAATCATGAGTCGCTCTGAGCTACCATTTCCTTCAACGGATAAGCATTAACAGTGCAAAACTTATTTAGAATAAGGTTCCATAAAAATCTGTTTGACAGATTTCATATTAGATATGAACATGAAAGAAACCGGGTTTCTCATTCTTGAATATTTGGGTATGCTAGGCATATGTTTGGATGATACCAAACTAGAACCCAAATTGGATAAGTGCCAATTGTAGGTTATCCTAGGGATACCAAAGTATAGTACTTATACAACTCACAAGAGAACAATTAGATTGTTGCTCACCATGTGGTTTTCCTAAGAGGAATACCGATATGCAGTGGTAAGTGGGAGGATAGTAAAACTCGATGAAAATCGAAGTAATACTATTCCAGGCACCGATTCCTAATAGAACATAAATAGTTCATCAAGGATGAAACTATAACATTAATCTTCAAATACACAAGAACCGCGTATGACGGAGAGACTCAGAAAACAACCTGGGGTATGGGTTTCTGATCTCACCTCGAAAAGATGTCAATCTTATTGAGGTATACCAACTGACTACGTATGAGGAAGTGATACAAGGTATCGACTCAATATTATGTCAAAGTGCCATGATGTCCGAAATGGATTCCATGTATACCAACTATGTTTGGACACTAGTTGATGTACCACAAGGCATTGTGCCTATTGGTACTATATAAATCTTCGAGGAAGACATACATGGATGGCAACATACCAACGTATAAAGCTAGGCTTTTAACGGAAAGGTATCGTTATCAGTATTGTGTTGACTACGATTCAGCCTTTTACCTGTTGCCACGGTAAATCCATTTGGATAATGCTTGCTAAAGCTGCGTGTTTTATTTATGAAATATGGCAGCTTTACGGGAAAATCGCTTTCCTGAAAAGGAAACCTTTTGGAGGATGTTTAAAACATCCTGTCGGTTTTATCGTACCAAAACTAGCAAACAAGGTTTGCGGGTTATTTGATCCATGTTTGGATTGAAGCAAGCATTTGGTTCATGGAATTGTCGTTTTGATGTAATCATAATGGTTTATGATTTAATTGAAAACGAAAAGATTCTTGTGTATATAAGAGGTTAGTGGGAGCGCACTGACAGTGGCTGTCCTATAAATAATGATAATATGTCATTTCTTGGAAATGATATTCCCATAACAATTGGTGAAAGCTTGGCTTTCGAGAAGACTCTCCAAGAAATCGTACATTGAAAAATTTACGCGACCTGGTGTCTCATACGCTTAGAGCATATGGATTCACAAACAGGCCAATCCAAGTGATAGTCACTGGATTGATGTTAAGAACATCCTTTAGTTTCTTAGAGAACTAAGGATGTTGTCTTAATCTATGGAGAATGAGAACTTGAAGTGACTGGGATCACTGTAGCAAGTTTCTTAACCGATAAAAACGACTATAAATCACAAACGGTACTATATAGTTTGAATAACGGAACAGTGAGCTTGAAATCTTTCAAGCAAGATACTGTTACCGAATAAACAACAAATAGCGGGTTATTGCTGCAGCTGAGGTGGCAATAGAAGCTTTCTGGGTCGATAATAAATCTAATTAGATTAGATATAATTCTGTTAGCAGCTGAGCTAGGCGTCAGCACGTGCTAAAGAATTAACGGTCTCATCAACGATCCAGATACATACTTCGATAATCATCTCATTCGTTCAGATCATACATCGTAGCGATGTGATGATCGAATAAATCACATCAGACGATAATCATGCCAATCCGCTGACGAAAGACCTTCTCAGCAATTTGAGCCAACCGTAAATAGTTCGGGTGTCAGACACTCGAGTGACTGGCTATAGGCCAAGTGGGAGATTGTTGGACAATTATGACCTATAGCGTCACTATTTGTACAGATCATGGTGTTGTTGTACAAATTAACTTTGTGACAAAGGAGATTGCACTCTTATCATTTGTGATTAGATCACCTAGATGTATAAATGATAGGAGGTCCTTATGATTTGTTCCTGGATAGAGAATGATATGAGACAGTATCAATCCACGAAGGATAAATAATTAAATATCCCTAGTCAGAGTATTATCGAGATCGGACATCGATAAATGCGTAAAAGACTAGTATTACACTTGTGCGCGTTGTGAGGGCACAACGACATAGTTCTCATATATTTGGGTATAGGATACTCATGCAAGTGTAATAGGAGGTTGTGTTTTACCGATGGTATGGGAAACAGCTTCGCTCTGGATAGACCCCCTCGGAATTCCATTGGTAGTATGACTATGTGTCTATGGAAGTCCGAATTCAGGGTAGGTGTATTTGGTCTTAACCTGAGACTTGCACCGCTAATGCTTACGACAATCAATATACTTTGGTTTTGGTCATCCAGGACTTTAACCGGTTTCTGTGTACGCCTCTTCTGGGTATATCGAGAATCGTAGTGTGTTGGGTGTGATGTCAAGACGGAAGTGTCACTCCAGTCATATGGAGATGATGATCGCGTAGGGATACATAACTGGTTCTCTAAAAAGGTTTCAACCGTCGGGATAATATGACTTGGTCATGATTATCCGATTATAAAGAGACTAGTTGCTCGTAATCCGATATATGCTTCGTACGGGGCAGACACTATACCAGCCCCAGGCCTTGCATGTGATCATTCGATACTGGATCGAAATGCGCAATACTACGTATACTACGCCTGATATAGATCTTTATTCCTGTCAGGATATTTCTGGAGAATTGGGTAGGCATGGCGCTTTGCTAGAAGCCAACCTTGTCTTGTAAATCGGTATAAACGTAGTACGAGGTACTTACGTGTTCGGATAGTCCGACGACTGAATATACTGCCAACATATCCGGGGATCTCATGGGTCGCTTCCCGAAGATTCATCGATGACGTATGACTCGCACTATTAATTAATCTGGGATTAATAAGATGAGAGAGAAAATTAATCTAGGATTAATTACGGAGATATTTTATCTGGGATAAAATATCATTAAAGAGAGAAAACGATTAATTTGAAATTAATCGGTTAAATTAATATATTCGATATATTAATCGAAATTGGATTTCGACGCGGAATTAAAATTAGATTTTGGCCAACAAACCACAACATGGACAAGACACTGATATGGAACAAAGCCTTCATGATTCAAACACATCCTCGACGGACAAAGGCCTTGACTTTGGCCAACAAACCAATGCCAGTCTTGGATCTTGAGTAAGAATCACTCAATGGAAGGAAAAAACGATAAATATTTTGTGAGGGTTTTTCGCGTGCAAATTGGCAACCAATTTATTATCTTTGTTAAGGTCTCATCATCATACACCCTTAAACATGCATTCTAAACACATAATAAGGCGCGTAAAATAAAATAATAATGATATGCGGATGGATACTTAACACATTGATCCTAGATCTAATCTCTCTCTTTCCTCTCTCCCGCTAGCACAAGTATTTACTTCTACCCGTTACACTACACTTCTAAAGAAACCTCATTTACATTGAGGGGAATAGGTGACCGGCGTAAACACACACGTATAACGCAAGCGCACATATCGTTCAAGTAGTATAAAAATATCGATCCCACGAGGACTTAATTTCTAGTATTGTTATTAATTGTTGATACTATTTATTTACAAATATCTAATTGAGGGAGAAGAGAATGATTGCTTGATTGATTTGGTTGATTGTGGATTTGCAAAATAAATAAATAAAAAGACAAAAGAAAATACTAAAGAAAATAAAAAAAGACACAAAGATCTAGGGTTGTAATTTCTTTTAATATCATTTTAAAGATGAAGTGGTTATCTTAAAGTTGGGTAATATATCAGTTTACTAACCTGGAACACTAAATTATGCAAAAGCCTCTGTCGATGGTCAGACGCAAACACCCAGTTTAACCCAATTGAACCATATGTCTATGTCAACCAAATTATTTGGATTCTTTAAGTTTAAGTTCCAAATATGGCTACCCCCGCCCGACAGGTATATTCCTATCCTGTAAGGAAATCTATTAAAGGGTTATCTATCCTCAAGGAAGATCGTGGGCTATTAAGTCTAAGGCTGAAACCTAAAATCCTTATGTCTAGTTCATTTTAGATTTACCACATCAATCTTATTGGTGATCAGACAACAAGAAGCATTAAGCTTAAAACTTAATAAGTAAACCTTTAAATTACCCAAATTATAAATAACCTCTTATAAACCGGTGATATTAAAAGTCATCACAACCCCAGATAACTAACACATAACTAGGGCTAGTAAATACATAAAAGTAAAAGACATAAAGTAAAAATGTTGAAAAGTAGAATAACAATAAAATGCTAAGGTAAAAGGAATTACTTTTACTACTACTAATTTAGATATCTCTCATAAAATAATAAATAAACTTGTGATAATATTACCAACCGACCAATCTGGCGGTATCCTGATTAAGTCAAATTAAGTCCAACCAGCCATAAAGGCGGAAACAAAATTAAATTACCAACCGACCAATCTGGCGGTATCCTTTATTAGTCAGGTTTAAACCAGATTAAAATTAAATTACCAACCGACCAATATAGCGGTATCCTTTTTAAGTCAGTATTTTAAATAGTGAATATATTATTTTTTTGGGAGATTAATCTAAATAGTAACAGTAAAAGAATTACCTTTCACCCTAGCTGATGAAGTTACCTTATCATGGTGAATAGTAAAAACTATAAAAAGTAAAAAAGTAAAAATTAAATTACTATTATTACAAATGGTAATTAAAATTATTTACAAAATTAAAAACTAAAAATAAAAAAACTAAAAAACTAAAGAATCTAGAGAGAGAAACTCTCTCTTTAGAAAGAATTGAAGAGAGAGGAAGGCGTACTCAATTCTGAAATTCGAAGCTGAATTTATAGGCGCAGATGGGCATCTGGCGTCGCGACGCCAAGTCTTTTGGCGTCGCTACGCGGAAACAGTGATGTGTGGCACAATGACGGCTTGACACGTGGCGATTCGGATAAGAGGATAAGGCGACACGTGGCGAGGCGGATAAGAGCTCAATTATTGCGATGACGTGGCGCTGACGTGGCAAGGCGGCTAAGATCAATTGTCGGCACCGTATGATTGCGACACGTGTCACGGCGTGATTGGCTGATGCTGACGTGGCATGTTGACTCGGTTGACCATCTGATGTGGACGATGACGTGGCACGACGGGTGGCATAGTTGACCAATGACGTGGCGATGACATGGATGACACGTGGCACACTTGGCAATTGTGAGTGTCGGCACCGTAGGATGATGACACGTGGCACGGCGCACGTTAGTGGATCGGCTGTGACGGTGACACGTGGCACGGCGCATTTTAGCAAAGTCAAACTTCTCAAATTCTGACCCGTTTACCCGGCGCACGTTAGCAGACTCCGGTGCACGTTAGGTGTCGCGACGCGGAAGGTCTTGGCGTCGCGACGCTGATAATTTACCGAAATGCCCTTTTTTGCCAATTTTCACAGTTTTGCTCCAAATCACCTCCAGAATGTCCTGAAACTATATTTATCTACAAAATAACACCAAACACATCAAAATATTCACAAGACTCAAGAAACTAAACAAAATATTAGGTTAAATGAGTGGGAAATAGTGATATAAATACCACTCATCACACCCCCAAACCTAACATTTTTCTAGTCCTCGAGCAAAACATAGAATAAAATAACATGAAAATAAAATTAACTATGCCACTTTCGTAGGGATCACGGTTGCATTTAGCATATGCAACAAGCCTTTAAACCCCTAGGTGTCCCTAGTGGACGAGTTGTAGTCTCGTGAGGGTTTACAACAATGATACCTACAAACATTTTTACAAAAGTAAAAAGGTAATAAAACTAATGCACACAAAAGTAAAAAGACAAGCGAAAAGAGAATAAAGAAGTTAGTGACTAATCAGGTGAAACTTCTACTCCAAGTTACTAGTTGTTTTGTTTCTTTCTAAATTACCAAATAAGTAAATTCTCCGATTATTTTTACCATTCTTCATATACACAGCCAATATAATATTAAACAACTCATTTTTGCCCACAATAGTCATAAGTGCAGTTGATAAGAGAGTAATATTTTTGTCCTAAAAATCTATCAGATTTCACACCTTTTTGTAGCAATGGAATAATTGTTTTTGATTTTTCTGATTTTTTCTTTGATTTTTTCTATATTTTTTATTTATATACAATATCTTCCGTCTATGTAACGAGCTTTGGGTCGATGGCTCCCAAACCAGTTGGCTTTAGGGCACCAGGTGTTAAAGCACCCCTAGGGACTTAATTACTCAGACTTCAGATATATATATTTTTGCAGCATCTTTGATCCATGTAGCGAGCTTTGGGCCAATGACTCCTAAACCAGTTGGTTTTAGGGCAATAGGTTTTAAAATACCCTTACAGACTTAATAACTCGGATCTCAGACGTTTTTTTTTTTTTTTTTTACTCCACTGCTTTTTGAGATGCTTCCTCCAATTAAACTAGAGCACTGAATATTACAAACTTTTCAATTTTAGCTCATGTCCGTATGTTTCCATGTATGTTGATAATACCTGCCAACTGAGCATATGAAGGTCCATTTTAGTCAGTGTTAAGGAGAATTTACAAATTAAATAATTTAAAATGAAATAAACAAACATTAACTTGTTCCGAAATAAATGGTTTGAGATACGTATCATGAGTGAGAACTCCTTACTCAGCTATCTCTCACCAATTTCACATTTTTAGTCAAAACACAATAACACAAAAAAAAAACACAAAATATTTTTGTAATTTTTGAAAATTTTTCAATTTTTTTGTATTTTTCGAAAATTTTGGACTAAAAATAAAAATAACACACAAACTAAAAATAAGGTATTGATCAACTAATTCCCTCCCCCAAACCTAAATGAGACATTGTCCCCAATGTCTTAAATAATAGAAGAAGAGTTTAGAAGGTCGTAACTGGTTAGCTGAAATTTTACAGGAAAAATTACCGATTAGGATTTACGCCCAAATTACGGTTCTTACCACGATCGCTATTTGGCCACTTTTTTTTTAAATTTTGGCAGAATCTCCTCTGAATTTTTGATTATCCAACACAACCTAAATCTATCTCAAAGGCCACAAACACCTCAATTCAACCCGTTGCCCCCACGACTACGAATCAAATAATCAACAATCCAACACTTCGTAATCCAAACCACAGTCAACCAATTCACAATTCAATTTTTCAGTTTACCCAATTACCAAATCAATTTTTTTATCAAATCATTACCGTATTTTAGTTTCTGATTCAGCAATTGGTTCGGTTGCTCGGTTGTTTTGGTTGAGGTTGTTCTCGGCAGTGAGGGTGAATCTTGGTCGAAGGTTGGAAGCTCGACCATGGGTCTTGGTTGTAGGTGGTGCTTGGTGGTTTCACGGTGGTGGTGCGGTTCAGGCGAGATAGTGGCAGTCTTGGTGGATCTCGGCTTGGGTGATCTCGGTCTAAGGCTCGGCGACTGGAGGTCTCGGCTCTGTTGGTTCTCGGTGACTGCTCACGGTGTGGATCTCGGTTGGCGAAGACTCGGTCACGGTGATGAAGGTAGTGGCTCGGTTTCGGTTCGGTGGCTGGTGGGTTTCGGTCACGGCAAGGGGTGGATCTTGGTT
Source organism: Zanthoxylum bungeanum (assembly GCA_019454045.1). Classification (NCBI taxonomy): domain Eukaryota; kingdom Viridiplantae; phylum Streptophyta; class Magnoliopsida; order Sapindales; family Rutaceae; genus Zanthoxylum; species Zanthoxylum bungeanum. The sequence continues at coordinate 37,564 of SKCR01019473.1, read as the reverse complement.
TGATGGTGGTTGTTGGTGCGGCTGGTGGTGATTTGGTGTTGTGGAAGTGAGTTTCGGCTTTGTGTGGTCGGTGGTTGAGGATGAAGAAGATGAAGAGTGAAAGGAGATGCTGCCAGTGCCCTGTTTTGTGTCTCTGAATTGAGTCAGCGTCGCGACGCTGAAAATTTCCTAGCGTCGCGACACTCGGTCAATTAGGGTTTTTTTTTTTTTTGGCAAAACCATGTCTTGCGACGGATAAATCCATAGGGACGCGTCTCAATAGCTGAATCCTTACTCTGCCGTCTCTTCTGGATTGACTTTGTATCTTCGTGATTTTGTCAAATTTTTATTTTATGAAAATCTCGCTTGCACTGGCGTGTTTTGTCCTGAAAAATTCCGTTTTTATTTTTCCTGCAAAACTAACACACAAAATTAAATAGTTCACACAAAATATGAAAATAAATTACAACAAATTGCATGGGTTGCCTCCCTGCTAGCGCTAAATTTTTCGTCTTCAGCCAGACGTGACTGAAATCCATATGTTAAGGAGGTTGCAATGTTGTTTTGGATGTCCGGTTAAAGACAATCCCGTGAGCATTACTTTTGAAGGGTCTTTTCCAACGGTAAAGTAGCAAAAAATATTTTATCTTATTCAGTGATCGTGCCACCTTTTTACTCCTTGTTGTTCCAGTGGTTCCTGCTAAGAAAGAAATAAGATCAGGAGGTCTCGTATGATGCTTGACTTGGAATGTAGATTCCATTCTGTCAAGCTTCTGGTTGATATCTTTGATTTGTACTCCCCAAAACAGCGATGTTTCTCCTGAATGCTCTGGATCCTCATTAAGGTCAGACATTTGCTCCTCCATTTGCTCTACTTCTTGCTCCACCTGATGATGAAAAGATGAGTCAGACATTAGGTCTTCATCCTCTGATTCGGGTGAATTGATTGGCTCGGGTAGATCTTCTTCAAACATTTGTGCAAAGCAATCACCAAGATCTTCATTTTGAGGATACAGAATTCCATCCTCAATTTTTGATGCAGTTGGTACAAATATTTCAGCTTCATCCTCGTCAGAATCTGAATAATATAAATCAAATCGAGACTTTGCCGGTTCGGGTTCCTGAACTGATACCTCTGGTTGTTGATACTGCTCAGCCTCCTCCTCTGTTGAAGTGTCATTGTGAAATGATTGGTAATTGTAGGCTTTATCAGTGTCATCTGAAACTAATTCTTGAGGTATGTAATTCTGGTTTTCTGTGAATTGTCTGATCTGATCTGTCATTCTCTGTATGGATTCTGCATTACTCTGAACTTGTGCATCAAATCGAGCTGCCTGTTCTTTGAACATGTGAATCAATTGATCTTCCTCGGATGGTTCTGGTTCTTGATGAAGATCAAATATGGATGGTGGATAAGATGAAAAATGTGGCTCTGTGAAATGTGATGGTTCTTCATACCATGAATGATTTTATAGCTCTGCCACCCTGGATTGTAGTTGTACTCGCAATAATTACTTGGGTGGTTACCGTCACATATCTCACATCTCCATGTTGCGTTCTGATGAGCAAATGTAGTATTGTTTGGTTCTAGTATCCAGTGAAAATTGTTGGGCTGTACAACAGGCCTCAGAAAACCGGACTGTTGTTCCCAGATTTGGGGTGTATCTTCTTGTAAAGTTCGTAATCTCTCAATCTCCCAGTAGTGTTCCATTTTTCAATCACCTGAAAAAGAAAGAAATAAAATTTATAGATAAAAATAAAGAAAATTAGATACAAGTAAATTGGATAGCTTCAAAATTAACAACTCAAGAAATATAAGTCCCCGGCAACGGCGCCAAAAACTTGACCGGCGTAAACACACACGTATAACGCAAGCGCACGTATCGTTCAAGTAGTATAAAAATATCGATCCCACGAGGACTTAATTTCTACTATTGTTATTAATTGTTGATACTATTTATTTACAAATATCTAATTGAAGGATAAGAGAATGATTGCTTGATTGATTTGGTTGATTGTGGATTTGCAAAATAAATAAATAAATAAAAAGACAAAAGAAAGTACTAAAGAAAATAACAAAAGACACAAAGATCTAGGGTTGTAATTTCTTTTAATATCATTTTAAAGATGAAGTGGTTATCTTAAAGTTGGGTAATATATCAGTTTACTAACCTGGAACACTAAATTATGCAAAAGCCTCTGTCGATGGTCAGACGCAAATACCCAGTTTAACCCAATTGAACCATATGTCTATGTCAACCAAATTATCTGGATTCTTTAAGTTTAAGTTCCAAATATGGCTACCCCCGTCCGACATGTATATTCCTATCATGTAAGGAAATCTATTAAAGGGTTATCTATCCTCAAGGAAGATCGTGGGCTATTAAGTCTAAGGCTGAAACCTAAAATCCTTATGTCTAGTTCATTTTAGATTTACCACATCAATCTTATTGGTGATCAGACAACAAGAAGCATTAAGCTTAAAACTTAATAAGTAAACCTTTAAATTACCCAAATTATAAAATAACCTCATATAAACCGATGATATTAAAAGTCATCACAACCCCAGATAACTAACACATAACTAGGGCTAGTAAATACATAAAAGTAAAAGACATAAAGTAAAAATGCTGAAAAGTAGAATAACAATAAAATGTTAAGGTAAAAGGAATTACTTTTACTACTACTAATTTAGATATCTCTCATAAAATAATAAATAAACTTGTGATAATATTACCAACCGACCAATCTGGCGGTATCCTGATTAAGTCAAATTAAGTCCAACCAGCCATAAAGGCGGAAACAAAATTAAATTACCAACCGACCAATCTGGCGGTATCCTTTATTAGTCAGGTTTAAACCAGATTAAAATTAAATTACCAACCGACCAATATAGCGGTATCCTTTTTAAGTCAGTATTTTAAATAGTGAATATATTATTTTTTTGGGAGATTAATCTAAATAGTAACAGTAAAAGAATTACCTTTCACCCTAGCTGAGGAAGTTACCTTATCATGGTGAATAGTAAAAACTGTAAAAAGTAAAAAAGTAAAAATTAAATTACTATTATTACAAATGGTAATTAAAATTATTTACAAAATTAAAAACTAAAAATAAAAAAACTAAAAAACTAAAGAATCTAGAGAGAGAAACTCTCTCTTTAGAAAGAATTGAAGAGAGAGGAAGGTGTACTCAATTCTGAAATTCGAAGATGAATTTATAGGCGCAGATGGGCATCTGGCGTCGCGACGCCAAGTCCTTTGGCGTCGCTACGCGGAAACAGTGATGCGTGGCACAATAACGGCTTGACACGTGGCGATTCGAATAAGAGGATAAGGCGACACATGGCGAGGCGGCTAAGAGCTCAATCATTGCGATGACGTGGTGCTGACTTGGCAAGGCGGCTGAGATTAATTGTCGGCACCGTAGGATTGCGACACGTGTCACGGCGTGATTGGCTGATGCTGACGTGGCATGTTGACTCGGTTGACCATCTGATGTGGACGATGACGTGGCACGACGCGTGACATAGTTGACTCATTGACCAATGACGTGGAGATGACATGGATGACACGTGGCACACGTGGCAATTGTGACTGTCGGCACCGTAGGATGATGACATGTGGCACGGTGCACGTTAGTGGATCGGCTGTGACGGTGACACGTGGCACGGCGCATTTTAGCAAAGTCAAACTTCTCAAATTCTGACCCGTTGACCCGGCGCACGTTAGCAGACTCCGGTGCACGTTAGGCGTCGCGACACGGAAGGTCTTGGCGTCGCGACGCTGACAATTTACCGAAATGCCCTTTTTTGCCAATTTTCACAGTTTTGCTCCAAATCACCTCCAGAATGTCCTGAAACTATATTTATCTACAAAATAACACAAAAAACATTAAAATATTCACAAGACTCAAGAAACTAAACAAAATATTAGGTTAAATGAGTGTGAAATATTGATATAAATACCACTCATCAATAGGTGAGAAGAGAAATACAAAGAGTATGAGGTAATAGGCTAGACACTCAGGTCCAATTAATAAATTCTAAATTTATTACAACAATTTCCAAAATTGCCCCACCCATCTAATATCCATCCGATATTCATTATTCATGCATCGCAACCATGTATTCACACAAGCATGTTATCAATCAACCTAATCCAATTAATTAATCTGATATTAGTGACCATCCAATGTTCAAACAACGATTTGATTTTGCGCGAGTCCAACTCGTTTTGCGAATAAGTACTCAAAGTACGAATTCTTGAATTAAATTAAACTACAAAATTAAATCCAATTCAATTTTTATTTAATACTAATTCGCTATTTAATTCCAAATTAAATATTACACTTTATTAACAAGCCTTTACGACTTAAATTCCAAATTTAATCATTACGGGTCTCAAAGCCCGATTAACGTCCAACGACAATTTAATTAAAGTCCAATGGGCTTTTAATTAATTTCTTTAAGGCGTGGACTTTTGGTCAACTTGGGTCAAACCCAATAACCAAAGCCCAATCAAGGAATAACCCCATATGCCTAGAAATCAATTTAGGCCCAATTAAATAATTAAGGTCCATTAGTCGCATTTGGACTTTATGGAAATGGTTTTGGGCCCAATTGGATCCAACCAATTTAGCCTAAACCTAAATTTGTAAAACCAAGCCCAATTAGCCCTTTTACAACATTTCAAGCCCAAATCCAATTTAAGCCCAATTAATTTAATTCCAAAAATTCCAAATTTCTCAATTAAATTAACTAAAGTGTATTACACAATTAATTACCTAAATCAATATTTCAAAAACAAAAATTTGTACAATTAATCATGTTTATCAACATTAAAACATGCCCAACACATTTTAACAAAAAATCAAACCCATATCATGCTCATATAGTCTCGGCAATATAGGAATTTTATGTCCAATTTTAAATCCAATCCAATTGAATCCAATTCAACATTAAATCTGTTGAACAATTATGACCCATAGCGTCACTATTTAAACAGATCACGGTGTTGTTGTACAAATTAACTATGTGACAAAGGAGATTGCACTCTTATCATTTGTGATTAGATCACCAAGATATATAAATGATAGGAGGTCCCTGTGATTTGTTCCTGGATTGAGAATGATATGAGACAGTATCAATCCACGAAAGATAAATAATTAAATATCCCTAGTCAAAGTATTATCGAGATTGTACTTCGATAAATACGTAAAAGACTAGTATTACACTTGTGCGCGTTGTGAGGGCACAACGGCATAGTTCTCATATATTTGGGTATAGGATACTCATGCAAGTGTAATATGAGGTTGTGTTTTACCGATGGTACGGGAAACAGCTTCGCTCTGGATAGACCCCCTCAGAATTCCATTAGTAGTATGACTAAGTGTCTATGGAAGTCCGAAATCAGGGTAGGTGTATTTGGTCTTAACCTGAGACTTGCACCGCTAATACTTACGACAATCAATATACTTTGGTTTTGGTCGTCCAGGGCTTTAACTGGTTTCTGTGTATGCCTCTTCTGGGTATATTGAGAATCGTAGTGTGTTGGGTGTGATGTCAAGACGGAAGTGTCACTCCAGTCATATGGAGATGATGATCACGTAGGGATACAGAACTGGTTCTCTAAAAAGGTTGCAACATTCGGGATAATATGACTTGGTCATGATTATCCGATATTAAAAAGACTAGTTGCTCGTCATCCGATATATGCTTCGTACGGGGCAGACATTGTACCAGCCCCAGGCCTTGCATGTGATCATCCGATACTGGATCGAAATACGCAATACTACGTATACTACGCCTGATATAGATCCTTTATTCCTGTAAGGATATTTCTGGAGAATTTGGGCAGGCATGGCGCTTTGCTAGAAGCCAACCTTGTCTTGTAAATCGGTATAAACGTAGTATGAGGTATTTACTTGTTCAGATAGTCCGACGACCGAATTTACTGCCAACATATCCGGGGATCTCATGGGTTGCTTCCCGAAGATTCACCGATGACGTATGACTCGCACTTTTAATTAATCTGGGATTAATTAAATGAGAGAGAAAATTAATCTGGGATTAATTGCAGAGATATTTTATCTAGATAAAATATCATTTAAAGAGAGATAATGATTAATTTGGAATTAATCGATTAATTAATATATTCGATATATTAAACGAAATTGGATTTCGACGCGGAATTAAAATTAGATTTTAATTCGGGCGAACGAATTAATTTAGAATTAATTCGTTAGCGACGTGAATAGTGACTTCGCTAGGCGTAATCATTTAATTGCGTCGCAACGGAAAATTCGTTAATTTGGAATTAGCGAACCCAAGCCCGGGATTATTTGCGAGCGCATTCGTATTTCAAATTCGAGTACGGCACGCAAGTCAAATCAAGCGTCAAATCATTAGTCGCATCAAGTGTCAAATCACTTGTCACTTTGAGTGATGTGACTTGACAACTTGATTGATAGATGTGACTTGATGGGAGTTGTTGGGAGCTTTTAAAGCTTGTCCTTTGTTGACTGTTGAAAATAATTTGTGTATATGATTTTTGGAAAATCATTTACCATTTTTCAAGTAACAAAACAACTCTTCTCTCTCTACATTCTCTTCCTCACTCACGCCCATGGAGGGCTATTTTCTTCTGGTTTTGGCAGTGAACTGCTATGAGTCATGAAGGAAAAGGGAAGCAAGTGCTTGGTTTTTGTGGCAAAAATCAAGAGAGCTAGCACTCCGAGAGACATACGAAGGTGATAGGGAAGTCCACCGATGAGCCTGGAATCGTTTGACGAAGCTTGGAGCTCAAATTCTTGGTGATCAAAACTGAAAATAGTGGACTGCACAACCAATCACTGCCGTGACTTTATGAGCAGAAATTCAATTTTTGTTCGTCAAAGTGTCACTCAACCGATCGATGTAAGTATTCCGCAACTCCCTCGTATGTATTCACATGTGTTTCATGCTTGTTTATTGATCCTTGGGACCTTAGTAAACTCCAACAAAATCATCATTCCCAACATGATTCCAACTCATCCAATGAATCAAAAAATCAAATTCCAAGACATTTAGGGTTCTTCACATTCTCGGCCAAGCAAAATTGTTCCAAACCAATTTTCTTGAAATTGATCCAATCAAAATTCAATTAAACATAAATTAAGCATACTTAATCAAACAATTTAACTAAATCATGCTCAAAATCAATTTATCCAATTTTAAGCCCTAAATCGGTTTCCTGCTTTTACTCCGCTCTGATACCGATTGTTGGAGTTCTACGGTCCCAATGATCGAATAACAAGCAAGAAACAACATGTGAATACATCAAATGAAGTTGTGGAATACTCACAATGATCGGTTGAGTGATGCGGTGAAGAAAAAAACTTTTTAAGCCCTCTGAACCCTCCTAGAGTGCTCGGCAGTTCACTGTTTTTTCTTCCTCCAAGTTTCGGCTTTGGTCCTCCTCCAAGCTCCAAGCTTTTGAAGTGTATTCCAAGCTCACATGTGCAGTTCCCTATCACCTTCGCGTGACTCCGATGGTGTACTAGCACTTGGTGATTTTTGCCGCAAAAATCACCTTGGAACTTCTCCTTATTCTCGGCAATGAGGCAGAAAATAGAAGAGAATTTCAGCCCATTGGGCGTGTGAGAGAGATGAAGTGAGGAAGAAAGAGTTTTGTTGGTTGAGTGGTAGGTTTGCGTATCTAATACACAAATTCAATTTCCAAAATTAATTACCAATTTTCTCTTTCCAAAAGTCAAGCATTAAAGCTTGCCAACTACCACCATCAATCATGAATAGTGACATGGTGTCAATCACTCAAAGTGAAAGACATCTATCATTTGATTGACGATTGATGTGACGCTAGATGTGACTTGCGGGTCCCACTTCGATTCTAAATGCGAATGGTTCCGCAAACACTCTCGGGCTTGGGTTCGCTAATTCCAAATTAACGAATTTTCCGTTGCGACGCAATTTAAATGATTATGCCTAGCGAAATCACTATTTACGTCGCTAACAAATTAATTCTAAATTAACTCGTTCGCCCAAATTAAAATCTAATTTTAATTCCGTGTCGAAATCCAATTTCGTATAATATATCAAATATATTATTTTATCGATTAATTCCAAATTAATCGTTATCTCTCTTTAATTAATATTTTATCCCAGATAAAATATCTCCGCAATTAATCCCAGATTAATTTTCTCTCTCGGCTAATTAATCCTAGATTAATTAAAGTTCGAGTCATACGTCATCGGTGAATCTTCGGGAAGCGACCCATGAGATCCCCAGATATGTTGGCAGTAAATCCGGTTGTCGGACTATCCGAACATGTAAGTACCTAGTACTACGTTTGTACCGATTTACAAGACAAGGTTGGCTTCTAGCAAAGCGCCATGCCTACCCAATTCTCCAGAAATATCCTTACAGGAATATGTGATCTATATCAGGCGTAGTATACGTAGTATACGTAGTATAGCGTATTTCTATCCAGTATTGGATGATCACATGCAAGGCCTGTGGCTGGTACAGTGTCTGCCCCGTACGAAGCATATATCAGATCACTAGCAACTAGTCTCTTTATTATCGGATAATCATGACCAAGTCATTTTATCCCGATGGTTGCAACCCTTAGAGAACCAGTTCTGTATCCCTGCGCGATCATCATCTCCATATGACTGGAGTGATACTTCCGTCTTGACATCACACCCAACACACTACGATTCTCAATATACCCAGCAGAGGCGTACACATAACCTTTTAAAGCCCTGGACGACCTAAAACCAAAGTATATTGATTGTCGCAAGTATTAGCGGTGCAAGTCTCAAGTTAAGACCAAATACACCTACCCTGATTTCGGACTTCCATAGACACATAGTCATACTACCAATGGAATTTCGAGGGGTCTATCCAGAGCGAAGCTGTTTTCCATACCATCGGTAAAACACAACCTCCTATTACACTTGCATGAGTATCCTATACCCAAATATATGAGAACTATGTCGTTGTGCCCTCACAACGCGCACAAGTGTAATACTAGTCTTTTACGCATTATCAATGTCCAATCTCAATAATACTCTGACTAAGGATATTTAATGATTAAACCTTCGTGGATTGATATTGTCTCATATCATCTCAATCCAGGTACTAATCATAAGGACCTCCTATCATTTATACATCTTGGTGATCTAATCACAAATGATAAGAGAAAAATTTCCTTTGTCACATGGTTAATTTGTACAACAACACCATGATATGTACAAATAGTGACGTTATGGGTCATAACTGTCCAACACTAGGATCCCGTTAAATAACACACAACCTTGACTTTGGCCAACAAGCTGTATGATATTTAACTAGGTAGATCTCTAAGATCAATTGGATCTCATCCAATTCCTAGATCCAGTAGGTGGACATCCAAGTCCGAAACATATATCCAATATATGCCAATATATGCAATATATTCCCTAACATTTTTCCTCAGAATCAACTAAGCCTTGGCTTTGGCACAATAAACTTAATGGTTCCAGTTAAGCGGGACCCATTGACCTTGGAAAGCTTCGTAATCAATGTAGATAGACAAGAAGTGATCTTGACTTTGGCCAAAAAATCACAACTTGGACAAGACATGCGATATGGAACAAAGCCTTCATGATTCAAACACATCTGCGATGGACAAAGGTCTTGACTTTGGCCAAAAAACCAGTGCCAATCTTGGATCTTGAGAATGAATCATTCAATTGAAGGAAAAACAATTAATATATGTTGAGGGTTTTTCGCGTAATTGGCAACCAATTAATTATCTTTGATTAGGTCTCATCATACACCCTTAAACATGCATTCTAAAAGCATAATAAGGCGCGATAAATAAATTAATAATGATATGCGGATGGATATTTAAAACAACTTGTTCCTAGAACAAATCTCTTCATTTCCTCTCTCCCGCTAGCACAAATCTTACTTCTACCCAATTACATAACACTTCTAAAGAAACCTCATTTACATTGAGGGGAATAGGTGAGAAGAGAAATACAAAGAGTCAAGAGGTAATAGGATGGACACGCATGTCCAATTTAATAAATTCTAAATTTATTACAATAATTTCCAAAATTGCCCTCACCCATCTAATATCCATCTGATATACATTATTTATACATCACATCCATGTATTCACACAAAGCATGTTATCAATCAATCTAAACCAATTAATTAATCTGAAATTAATGACCATCCAATGTTCAAACAACGATTTGATTTGCGCGAGTCCAACTCGTTTTAAGAATAAGTACTCAAAGTACGAATTCTTGAATTATATTAAACTACAACATTAAATCCAATTTAATTTGTATTCAATACTAATTCTTTATTTAATTCCAAATTAAATAATTACACCTTATTAATGAGCCTTTGCGACTTAGATTCTAAATCTAATCTTTACGGGTCTCAAAGCCCAATTAACATCCAATGTCAATTTAATTAAAGTCCAATGGGCTTTCAATTAATTTATAAGGCATGGACTTTGGCAACCAAAGCCCAATAAGGAATCACCTTTTTGCCAAAAATCAATTTAGGCCCATTAGGCCCAATTAAAATTTTAAAGGCCCATTTAATCATATTTGGACTTTATGGAAATGGTTTTAGGCCCAATTGGATCCAACCAATTAACCTAAACCAAACTTGGCCTAACCAAGCCCATTAAGCCCAAATACAACTTTATTAGCCCAATTCCAAATTTAGCCCAACTAATTAAATTCCAAAATTCCAAATTTCACAATTTCACAATTTAATTAACTAAAGTGTATAGCCATAATTAATTATTCAAATTAACATTTCCAAAATACCAATTTACTTAATTAATCATGCTAATCATCATCAACACATGTCCAACATTATTGAATCAAAAATCATCCCATTTCCATGCTTTGAAGCTCACGGCAATTTGGGGATTTCGATTTTAATCCAATTAAATCCTAAATCAATTTATCTCATGTCTTCCAACTCATCCAATGATCAAAAAAAAATTACCATGACTTTAGGGCATACTCAAACTTTCGGCCAAGCCAAACATTTGGGGAAAAAATAATCCAATTCAATTTTCATCAAATTGATCCTGCATAACTCTAAGTTATCATCATTCAAGCATATTCAAACAAACAATTTCATCAAATCATGCTAAAATCAATTTTACCCAAATTTTACCCTAAATCAATTCCATGCTTAATCAAGGATCTTGATACCATTGTTGGATTTTCTAGGTCAAACCAAGATCAATTAAGCATATAAACGTGTGAATACATCAAAGTAAAGTTGCGGAAATACTCACTTTGATCAGCTTTGCGATGCGAAGAACACAAAAAATTTTCTGCTCCTTGAGACTCTCGGCCAAGCCTCCTTTTTGTGCTCCTTGTGTTTCGGTCAATCCCTTGGTGTGTGGATCTCCAAGCTCCAAGCTTTGTGAATGGATTCCATGCTCATGAATGGGTTTCCCTATCACCTTTGTGTGACCCATTGGATGTGCTAGCATCATTGAAAAATTTGCCATAAATCTTTCCTTAGCTTCTTGTTGCTCTCGGCCATGAGAGGAAATTTGAGAGAAAATGCACCAAGTGCCGTGAGGGAGAGAGAGGAGAGAAGAAGTTGTGTGTTGTATTTTGATTTCAAAAACCATGTCAAATGATATACCAAAATTAATTAAAATGTTATTTGTCATTCAATCCATCACACATGAGTGTTTGGTAAGCAACCATCAAATCTCATTAACTTCCATCAACCAAAAGGTGATGTGATAGACAAGTGATGTGACTTGTGATGTGATTAGTGGGCCCCACTTGATTAAAAATCCGAGTGGGCCCGCAAACACTCCTGGGCTCGGGTTCGTTAATTCCGAATTAACGAATTTTCTGTTGCGACGTAATTAAATCAAATTTAATTAAATAATTATGCCTAGCAAAATTACTATTCACGTCGCTAGCGAATTAATTCTAAATTAACTCGTTCACCCGAATTAAAATCTAATTTTAATTCCGCGTCGAAATCTAATTTCATTTAATATATCAAATATATTATTTTATCGATCAATTCCAAATTAATCGTTCTCTCTCTTCAAATAGTATTTTATCCCAGATAAAATATCTCCGCAATTAATCCTAGATTAATTTTCTCTCTTATAATTAATCCTAGATTAATTATATCTGAGTCATACGTCATCGGTGAATCTTCGGGAAGCGACCCATGAGATCCCTGAATATGTTGGCAGTAAATCCGGTCATCGGACTATCCGAACACGTACGTACCTAGTACTACGTTTTTACCAATTTACAAGGCATGGTTGGCTTCTAGCAAAGCACCGTGCCTACCCAATTCTCCAGAAATATTCTTAAAGGGATATGTAATCTATATCAGGCATAGTATACGTAGTATAGCGTATTGCGATCCAGTATCGGATGTCACATGCTAGGCCTAGGGCTGGAATTATGTCTGCCCCGTACGAAGCACATATCGGATCTCTGGTAACTAGTCTCTATTATCGGATAAACATGACCTAGTTATATTATCCCGATAGCTGCAGCATACAAGAGTACAAGTTGCTTATCCTACGTGACCATCATCTCCATATGACTGAAGTGATACTTCCATCTTGACATCACACCCAATACACTACGATTCTCAATATACCCAGAAGAGGCGTACACAGAACATGTTAAAGCCCTGGACGACCAAAACCAAAGTATATTGATTGTCGCAAGTATTAGCGGTGCAAGTCTCAGGTTAAGACAAAATACACCTACCCTGAATCGGACTTCCATAGACACATAGTCATACTACCAATGGAATTCTGATGGGTCTATCCAGAGCAAAGCTGTTTTCGTACCATCGGTAAACACAACCTCTTATTACACTTGCATAAGTATCCAATACTTAAATATATGAGAACTATGCCGTTATGCTCCCACAACGAGCACAAGTGCAATACTAGTCTATTCCGCATTATCGATGTCCAATCTCAATAATACTACGATTATGGATGTCTTAATGATTAAACCTTCATGGATTGATACTGTCTCATATCTTATCAATCCGGAACTAATCATATGGACTTTTATCATTTATATATCCCGGTAATCTAATTACAAATGATAAAAGAGAAATTTCCTTTGTCACATAGTTAATTTGTACAACAACACCATGTTCGGTACAAATAGTGATGTTATGGGTCATAATTTTCCAACATACATGAGGTGAGATCAGAAACTCATACCTTCCAGGTTGTTTTCTGACTCTCTCCGACCTACACAGTTCTTGTGTATTCGAAGATTATTGGTACAGTTTCATCCCTGGTGAACTATTGTTGTTCCGTGAGGACTCGGTGCCTGGAACAGTATTACTCTGATTTTCATCGAGTTTTACTTTCCTCCCACTTACCGCTGCATTTAGGTATTCCTCTTAGGAAAACCACATGGAGAGCAACAAATTTCTTTGTTCTCTTGTGAGTTGTGGAATTAGTTTCCTTATGATAACCAATTACATAATGGGCACTTATCCGATTTGGGATGTAGTTTGGTATCATCCAAAGATATGCCCAACATTCCCAAATCTTCAGGAATGAGAAACCTGGTTTCTTTCCTGTTCATATCTAATATGAAGTCTATCTAACAGATTTTTCATGGAACCTTATTCAAAATAAGTATTACACTGTTTAATGTGTATCTCATGAAGGAAATTGGTAGCTCAGAGCGACTCATCATTAACCTTACAATGTCCAACAAAGTTTGGTTTCTCTTGTTTGGACACACCGTCAAATTGAGGTGTCCCGGGAAGAGTCCACTGTGAAAGAATACCATACTCTTTCAAGTAATCTTGAAACTCATATGTTTAAGTATTTTACACTATGGTCCGACCGTAATGTTTTTAATACTTTTACTGGTCTGTTTTCTTATTTCGTGTCGAAACTCTTTGAATTACTCAAAAGTCCCTGACTTGTTTTTCATAAGATACACATAGCCGTAACACGATGCCACATCCGTAAAGGTTACGAAGTATTCATATCCACCTCTAGCCTAGCTAGACATGGGCCCACTTACGTCACTATGAACGAGGGCTAACAGATCGGTGGCACTTGCACTTTTACCAAGTAAAAGGTGTTTTAGACACTTTGCCTAATAAACTAAATTCGTAAACATTATATGATTTAGGATCAAATCTATCCAAGTATCCACTCTTCGAAAGTGTGGCTATACGAGTATTGTTTAATGTATCCCAAACAACAATGCCAAAAAAAAGTCTCATCTGATTAATTCAATTTGAGCCATTTGTTTGTCATGTTATATGTTTGAGATTTGCTTATATTCAAAATATAAGTACTGTTATTCATATCTAATGTGTATATCTCAATATCTTTTTTATAAAAAAATACCCGGTGTTCTGGAACATAAAGGTATACCCGCAATGGGTTAAACTAGATATAGAGATAATGTTTCTAGTCAAACTAGGTACATTATAACAGTTTCCTAATTTAAGTACATGTCCAAAAGGCAGTTCCAAAACTTAGGTTTCTACAGCCAAAACAACGACTCATGTCCTATTTCCGACTCATAGGTCGATCTCATCTGAAGCCAGTATCTTGCTCATCAGCAGATCCTGCACATCAGTACATATGTATGTACCACATCCAGTATTAAAATCCAATTTTAAAACCAATAGTGGATATGTTTATAACAAACATGCTTGAAGTTGGAGCCTTGCTCGCCTTCACTTCCTTCATGTCTGCCTTGTCCATACGGCAGTCATGCTTCCAGTGACCCCGTTTGCCACAATTTAGGCAGACATCTTGGGATATGTCATTTGTCTTCCGAGAAGACCGTGACGATTTAGCCTTGCCTTTTTCTTCACACCCCCAGAAGCCTTCGGGCAAGCCTTGGCCTTTTGGGATGTCGAAGTAAAATGCGTCTTGCGCTTCTTGCCCTTTTAGAAGCTTTGGCTCTACCTCCTTGAGTATAGACATTAACTCTCCAAGAGTTCTCTATTGGTTCATCATGAACCCGTCCCAGCTTTCGGACAGAGACTGTAAGATCAAATCTATGGAAGTGTCGGACTCGTAGGTAATGCCCAGTTAACTTAGCTGTTCGATGTCAGCAATCATCTGCGATACCTAGTGCTCGACAGATGTACCCTCTGACATACACGAGCGAAATAGCTCATTTTGCAATTCATACTTCTAAGATCTAATGTTAGTGTAGGCATTGCATTTTTGCATGTGAAACCCGATGATGAGTCTCAGTTGGAGGCACTACCTTTTAAGTCACAGAAGTCGCGAGAAACGGATATCGGAAGGGGAAATTCAGGATGAGTATGCTATCAGAGTCGTTTCACATGTTCACTGTTTTCGTTCGTGTTGCATTCTTAAACGCGTTTGAACGTCAGATAGATTGCGGGCGTTCGTGTCGCGTTCGAATTGGCGTTCGAACGGTATCGGTATTTCTGGTTTTGCTGTTAGCCTCATGACCCGAGCCCATTTAGCCCACATGCACCCTAGCCTAGCCCAAGCCCACTTAAAACACACCCAAATTAAATCAAATATTAAGTTAAATATTAATTAGATAATTTAATTAAATAAAATAATTAATTAAGTCATATACCAAATTAAATAAAACAAATAAAATCTAAATAATCACCTACCAAAATAATAAAAATACTTACACAACATAAAATAAGTATATGCCTAATATAAACTAATCAAATATAATCATTCCTAATTAAATAAGATATTTACCAATCTAAAATATTTGACTTCCTAATCAACACCAATCTAATCTTGCAACTTCCTAATTTATAATATTTTGTCCCCCCTCAATCTTGTGTATGCCATTCTTGAGAAGCCTAAATTAGAAAACAAGATCATATTCCTTGTGAGAAAAGGTGAAGCCCTAGCCATTCTCTATATAAACAACCACCACCCAAAGCCTCTCCCCTCTCTCTGGTTCACGTTTTTCACAAGCAAAAGAAGCCAAAAATTCTGTCCACTCTCCATTCTCTCAAGTTCACACATACTACAAAGAAATAACACAAAAATTCTCTTCATCTCCTTCCCCTAATCACCTTAAAACAGTAGCAAAAATACCCCAAAACAGCCCCTAAATCACCTAAACCAGTAACTAAAAACTGTACTTTTAATCCTTAAACCAGTAACTAAAAAACTGCACTTAAAGCCTTCAAAAAACACCCAAAACAGTCCATTAAAACACCAAAACGGTGACCTGAACAGCAAGCAGAAATACAGAGGAAACAGTAGCAAAGTGGAGGCCTAACAACAGCAAAACGGAGGCCAAACAGCAAGCAAAATAGCAAAACAGTGAGCCAAGACGCTAAACCAGTAAACCAGAGAAGTAGTGGTGTGATAGCCCTTCCGACGGCCGTGAAACGCGAGTTCGAAAGTCGACATAAAAGGTTAGACCTGAGGGTATTTTCCACATTCATTTTATGTTTTATTTGTATTATTTATTGAATATTGCTTGCATGATTGTTGTGTTGAAATGCATGTTGTGGCCCTTGAGTAGATAAATATGCATGGATTATGAGATATGGTATGTTGTGGCTTTGGAGTAAAACGAAAGATATGTCAACTCTCGCGGTATATCGGATGGAAACCCGGACATAAATTTCATAGCCGATTCCGAATGGACGGTAGTATGATCTGTACTCGAGATACAACTCCACGTACCGCTTGAGTAAATGACACTTTCTTTTGTCTTATATTGTATGGATTTATTTATTTTTCGTCATTTGAATTCTATATGTTACTTTTGTATGCGTGATTCAATCGAGCGCATGGGCTTAGTAAGTGCGATGAAAGGTCCCCTACTTGAAGGGGTTAAAATCCTTTACCACGATGCTTTGCTGCGCCGGTTGATGTGTGTTCGGTTGAATGCAAGATACGTTCAATCGGGCATACTAAGTTTGATATTATTGTTTTTTAATTCTTTGTATGCATGATTCAATTGAGCGCATGGGCTTAGTAAGTGCGATGAAAGGTCCCCTATTTGGAGGGGTTAAAACCCTTTACCACGATTTTTTGCCGCGCCGATTGGTGTATACTCGATTGGTTGCGAGATGAGTTCAATCGGATACGTGAGGTCCCACATTGTGGATTCGTTTGTCTATGAATGTGTTGCATGCATCAGGTTTGGTTCTGTTCGAACGCGTTCTCGAACGCCACACGAACGTGAACCTTCTGTTTACCGTTTGAATGCATTCTCAAATGCTACGCGAATGCGCACGCATTTTTTTAGTGTTTCATGCATCAGGTCTGGCTCCGTTCGAACGCGTTCTTGAATGCTATACGAACGCGAACCTTCTGTTTACCGTTCGAACGCGTTCTCGAACGCTACGCGAATGCGCACCCACTGAACTGAGTCCTTTTCATCAGATTTCATACATAATTGTTCCTAGTAGCTATCCCTTCGTATGATGAATCTGATTGCTTCTCTGTATTACGCAAGATTGTGTAGGTATCATTCATCTGTATTCCCCACATGTATGAGTACAATGTGTTTAAAGTATTACAATTCATATATCCATGTCGTGATAGCATTTGAGTATTATTTCTTGTGGTATATCGGATGGAAACCCAGACATAAATTCTGTAGCCGATTCCGAATGGACGGTAGTGCGGTCTGTACTTGGGATACTATTCCACGTACCACTTGGAAAAGTGCTCACATGTGTGTTTATGTCCATATTAGTTATCTTCTTTTGCACCACGTCATAGCATGCTCAGTTTAATGCCTGATTGCATCCTTAAGTGTCTTTTTGCATTATATACTTAGTTGACTCTTTTACTTGTGCATGGACATGTAATGGCTATTTGTTTATAATATGTCTATGAAATCACATGTTCGTCATCAGTTGATTCGCCTTTATGTGTGCTTCTGTGGTTCATGTGTGCTTGTGTTTCCATGAATACAATATGCCAATGAAGTTGTATGTTCGTTGCTACTTTGATGTACTTTCAAACATGCAATCTTAGATGTGAAATATATGCAAATTTAGGTGTAAGTTTTATTTTTGTGCATGTGAACTTAGAAGCATGATACTCTTGGAAATAAGTGTTACTTAAGCTTGATTAAATTATTACACAAATCCTTTCATTACAAGTGACATAAGTAAGAGACCATTCCGAACCCAACGGTTTGAGGTCTTCCCTTGCGAGGGGTGAGTGCGGCCTTAAATATCATTTTCCCGGTTCACACCGGGTGGCGACTCTATTATTCTCTGGTTTAGTCCCCCGTGGCTACTCCGTACTCCCAACCGGGCCGCGAGCCCGGGACAGCATGCGTCGTCCAGTTTCTGTGTCCCACAGTTAGATATATAAATATCCATTAATTTCAACATCATGGTATACGGATCCAATCCTTAGTTCTGACACCGAAATTAAGGAGTCATTGCGGCAAGCATGACGGATTGAGCACTAAAGTTATCATCACAATGAGTCTTCCAAAGCTCATGCTCTACTATTTACTCAACTTCGGGCTTAGGCCCGAGAGGTCGCTCTATCAAATAGAGTAACTTCTCAACTCTCAGGACTATCATGAGATTCATTTCCCAATATGAAAATTAAAGCCGTAAAAGATATTTTTCACTTAGGATTATGTCCTTTGACGCTAATCTTTCAAGTCATCTTGATTGCTATAGTCCAACTATCCAATCAACGATTTCAGGTACAATCTAATGTAATGATTACTATAGTCTAACTATATAATTAACTGCAATTTGATTGGTTACTTTCAAATGTATTGATTACTATAGTCCAACTATATAACCAACTAAAATGAAGTAGTTTGAATACAGTCCAACTGTTCAATTAAAACAACAATTGAATATTAGTCCAACTAATATATTTATAAATTATTAATGACGAAAAATGAAATGAGCGCGTATTGGCAAGTATTTAAAAGAAATTGAAAATTTAATACTTGTCTCCCACTATTTTTCTGCGAGCCTCTAACCCTCTGTGGAGTACTCAGGAAACCTAGTTTCCTAGTGGGTTATGATCCCGTTAAATAACACACAACCTTGACTTTGGCCAACAAGTTGTAAGAAACTTAACTAGGTAGATCTCTAAGATCAATTGGATCTCATCCAATTCCTAGATCCAGTAGGTGGACCTCCAAGTCTGAAACATATATCCAATATATGCCAATATATCCAATATATTCCTAATATTTTTCCTCTGAATCAACTAAGCCTTGGCTTTGGCTCAACAAGCTTAATGAAACCAGTCAAGTGTGACCCATTGACAGTGGGAAAGCTTCGTAATCGAGGTCGATGGACAAGAAGTGACTTTGACTTTGGCCAACAAATCATAACTTGCCCAAGACGTACGATATTGAACAAAGCTTTCGTGATTCAAACACACCTGTGATGGACAAAGGTCTTGACTTTGGCCAACAAACCAATGCCAATCTTGGATCTTGAGAGAGAATCACTCAATGGAAGGAAAAACGCTTAATATAAAATGAGGGTTTTTGTCGCGATTTGGAAACCAATTTATTATCTTTAATTAGGTCTCATCATACACCCTTAAGCATGCATTCTAAAAGCATAATAAGGCGCGAATAAAATAATAATGATATTCGGATGGATATATAACAAACTTTGTTCCTAGAACAAATCTCTCCATTTTCTCTCTCCCACTAGCAATATTCATACTTCTACCCAATTACATAATACTTCTAAAGAAACCTCATTTACATTGAGGGAAATTGGTAAGAAGAGAAATACAAAGAGAATAGAGATAATAGGCTGGACACGCAGGTCCGATTTAATAAATTCTAAATTTATTACAAAAATTTCCAAAATTGCCCCCACCCTTCTAATATCCATCTGATATACATTATTCATTCATACATCCAAGTATTCACACAAAGCATGTTATTCAATCAATCTAATCTAATTAATTAATCTTTGAATTAATGACCATCCAATGTTCAAACAACGATTTGATTTGCGCGAGTCCAACTCGTTTAAGAATAAATACTCAAAGTACGTATTCTTGAATTATATCGAACTATAATTTTAAATCCAATTTAAATTATATTTAATACTAATTCATATTTAATTCCAAATTAAATAATTACACTTTTAAAAGTGTCTTTTAGACTTGGATTCCAAATCCAATCTACATGGGTCTCAAAGGCCCAATTAGTATTCAATACTTGTAATTAAATTCCAATGGGCTTTTAATTAATTCTTTAGGCTTGGGCTTTTGGCCAAAATGGATCTAACACATAATGCCTAGGCCCAATAGGAATCACCCTTATGCCATAAAATCAATTTTGGCCCATTAGGCCCAATTAAATTTTTTAAAGGCCCAATTGTCATATTTGGACTTTATGGAAATGATTTTAGGCCCAATTGGATCCAACCCAATTGCCCTTAAACCAAACTTGACCAAACCAAGCCCATTAAGCCCAATTACAACAATTAAATTAATACAACATTCTAAATTATATATTAATTTAATTAAAGTACAATTAGTACAATTAATCAATTAATCTAACATTTCCAAAATACTTATTAATTCAATTAATCATACTCAACATTTCCAATTCATGTCCAACATAAATTGAAGCAAAATCAATCAATTACACATGCTTCATACTCACGATTTTGGCAAGGAAATTATCATACAATTTGATTTCAATCCAATTGAATCAACATCTATCATGCATTTCATGCCAATTAACATATCCAATTGCTAATTTTCAAAAAATCACCATTAGTCCTATCTAGGATGCATTCGGCCAAGCTAAGGAAATTAGGGAAAATTTTATCCAATTCATTTTCTCAATTCCTAAGATGTACAAATCCAATTCAACATCATCCAAGCTCAACCAAACCATCAATTTAAGAAAATACATACTCCAAGCATAAATTCCTAAATTAAAGTCCATAAACCCTAGATTTTCAAATCAAACTTAGATGACTCTGATACCATTGTAAGTGTTTCTAGAACATGCCAATATCGTCTAAGAGTGATTTGTGTGTGAATAAATAAAAGAGAGTTGCGGAAATTACTTACTTTGATTGGATGAATTTCAAGACTTTTCTTTGTCGAAGATGAAGCTCCAAGCTTGGAATAGAGTCCTAAACCCTTGAGTGAGTTTCCCTATCACCTTGATTCACTCCTTTATGTGCTAGCAAGAATAAATTTTGAAAGAAAAATTGCCCCTCCATGAGTGCAAAGTTTCGGCCAAGAGGTAGAGAGGAGAAGATATAGTATTTCCTTTGCTATGAATAGTAACTAGTGCTCACTTCCAAAGTTGACCAATTAATTTATACTTAGTTTGTGTGTTGGAATTAGCTTGAGTGTGTCAAAAGCAATCTAAGCTTTTTCTCAACTAATAACAACTTCCATCACTTGTGTAGACATTTGATGTAAGTTGGTGGGCCCCACTTTAAATTCCAAATTTAAATCGGACAATCCAACACGCAACTTCGCTCGGGCCCGGGTTCGTTTAATTCTAAATTAAACGAATTGTCGTTGCGACTTAATTAAATCTAATTTAATTAAATAATAATACCTCGCAATATTATTACTAAAGTCACTTACGAATTAATTCTAAATTAATTCGTTCGCTTGAATTAAAATCTAATTTTAATTCCGCGTTGAAATCTAATTTCAATTAATATATCCGATATATTATTTTAGCCCAAATAAATAAATTAAATAGAAAAATCTAATTTAACTATTAAATTTATTTTACCGATTAATTCCAAATTAATAATGTTCTCTCTTCTCGACGAATTTAATCCCAGATAAATTCTCGATGCAATTAATCTCATATTAATTCTTTCTCTGTTAATTAATCTCATATTAATTCTTACCGTAATTAATCATAGATTAATTTTCTCTCTCATAATTAATCCCAGATTAATTTTGTTCGAGTCAAATCTCATCAGTGAATCTTCGGGAAGCGACCCAAGAGATCCATGGATATGTTGGCAGTAAATACGGTCATCGGACTATCCGAACACGTGCATACCCAGTACCACACTCTTACCGATTTACAAGACATGGTTGGCTTCTAGCAAAGCACCGTGTCTTCCCAATTCTTCAAAAATATTCTTCTATGAAATATAAGATCTTTGTCAGACGTAGTATACGTAGTATTGCGTATTACAATCCTGTATCGGATGTCACATGTAAGGCCTGGGGCTGAAATTATGTCTGCCCCGTACGAACCATATATCGGATCTCAGATAACTAGTCTCTATAATCGGATATTCATGACCTAGTCATATTATCCCGATGACTGCAATACTTAAGAGTACCAGTTCCGTATCCTGCGTGATCATCATCTCCATATGACTGAAGTGATACTTCCATCTTGACATCACACTCAATACACTACGATTCTCAGTATACCCAGAAGAGACGTACACAGAACCTGTTAAAGCCCCGGACGGCCAAAACCAAAGTATATTGATTGTCGCAAGTATTAGCGGTGCAAGTCTCAGGTTAAGACCAAATACACCTACCCTGATTCGGATTTCCATAGACACATAGTCATACTACCAATGGGATTCTGAGGTGTCTATCCAGAGCGAAGCCGTTTCCGTACCATCGGTAAACAGAACTTTCTGCTACACTTGCATGAGTATCCAATACCCAAATATATGAGAACTATGCCGTTACGCTTCCATAACACGCACAAGTGTAATACTAGCCTATTCCGCATTATCGATGGCCAATCTCGATAATACTACGACTATGGATATTTAATGATTAAACCTTACGTGGATTAATATTGTCTCATATCTTATTAATCTGGTACTAATCATATGGACTTTTATCATTTATAAATTCCGGTAATCCAATTACAAATAATAAAAGAGCAATTTCCTTTGTCACATAGTTAATTTGTACAACAACACCATGTTCTGTACAAATAGTGATGTTATGGGTCATAGTTGTCCAACAGATAATTGATATAGAAATTTTTGTATGCTTGGAGTAATTTTCAAGAGTTGGAAGTTATACAATATGCTTGGAATAATTTTGTAAGTGTTGGAAAATTATTTTGTTAGCTTGGATTAATTTTTCCAAGAGTTGGAAAATTAATTTTATGCTTACAATGATTTATCAAGAGTTGATAAATGTATTTAAGTGTGTTGAAAATTTTAATTATGCTTATGGTAATTTTTGATGCATGGAAAATTGTTTTTAATGCATTGAAAATTTTGAGTTGATGAAAAGTTTTTTAAACCCACTATTAAGGACTGCCGGAAAAAAATTATCTCGGGATTTGATCTCGGACAGGTTCCGCTGTGCTCGGTTTTGTCCGTTCCTCACACAACATTAATATGTGACACTAACAAAACCAAATTCTTTGATTTGGCTACATTTAAGGGTTTTTTACGTTTTACTACTAAAGTTATGATAAAATAACAATTGGGTACTATGAATATTAACATATTACACTGTACTACTAAATTTATATAAAATTTAACATTTTACTACTTTTACATCTAAACCGTCAGTTGACCTTTAAAAATATTGTTTTATCTTCAAAATAAAATAAAAGTGAAAATAACAATTATACTCTTTAAAAACATATCTATATCTTATATATAACAATAAAAGAGATGCAATCAACAATCACATTTATAAAAATACTTTAATTTCTAAACTGTCCATAATAAAAGTTTAGGGTTTTAATCTGTGACACTGACAAAATCAAATTCTTTGATTTGGCTACATTTAATTTGTTTTCTTTCTAACTTTCTGTTTTCCCCTGTTAACAAAGTTGTGGGTCTTTGAATTGCTGATATGGACTAACCATTTCTTACGAATTTTAGCTAGTGAAGTCCTGGTACGTTGAGATAACTTGATATATTTTTTGCAAATGAATTTCAAATGTAAATGATGAGATGAGAATGAAAAAGGATATGATAGATATAAAGGGAAAGTTCCGAAAGTGACAAAATTCTGCCACACATTATGGGAACCTTCCCTATAAAAAACTTGCTATATTTCTCAAATATTCCAAACATTAGAAAACAGAACAAGCAAGTGGCAGCCCTTAATTTATTTCCCCCCCATCACCCACTTGCATAAAAGATTAATAATATAACATTGAATATGAATTATCCCATTAAATGACTGAAAATAATATAACTTTTCCAGAGGCTTTTTCACGTATAATAATATTCCACGGCCGCCCAAGAAACGTTTCAACAGCAGTCACTGAGCGTCTTATCATAACTACAGAATCAATAACAACTGAACAAGGTTACATTCAAAGTTTACCACTTCACATACTGGCTCAATGTATTCCTCTCTGTTTCCAAATTTACCGGCTCTGTTTTATGTGAAATTTTTTTGGGAAATGATATACATACCAATTTTTATTTCGAAAATTTTCTCTACTCCCTCACTGTAGCTACAGTGAGCTACAGTAACTCACTGTAGCTACAATGAGAGAGTAGGGAGGAAATTAGGGATAAAAATTTGTATGTTTATCATTTTCCAAATTTTTTAAGTTTTGATTGCAATTATCTTCATTTATTTTATTTTTGTTTAATTTTATTTTTGTTTATTTTTGTTTTTTTGGAATCTTTGGAAATCTCTCCGCTAAACCATCCCTTCCAGGCTTAAGCGGAGCATGTAAAACTCTCGGCTGTTCCGGGCTCTTATAAGAAATACACTCCCTGAATTCAAACTCAGGATCTCAAAATAAAATCTTAAATCTTACACTACCAAATCAAGCTGGAAAATATCTTCATTAGTTATTGAGGCAAAAACATTGAATGCAACCAAGACAACAAGGACAAGACAAATCTGCAGCACCTTTATCATTACGAAAACTAGTTTATTTTTTTCAGTACAATTTGCAATCTCCCACATTGTCACTTTCCCCTTACTGTTATCCCTAATGTTTTTATAATATTACAATTGCGTTTTGAAAATATTATTATTATACGGAGAAAATATTATTATTATTATTTTGGAAATGCCACAAGCTGTATAAAGGTAATACAATTTGTTTTTTGGTTAAGCAAAATATACAATCATTCGTTTCACAGCCCAGTATCCTATTCCTAGTGCTAACTTCTCTTTGAAGCAAAGATAGATACACTTGCTTGCAACTCGAAGGTGACACAGTAAATTTACCCACATAAACTCTGTGTGTGTTTTTTCATCTGATCTCTGATGACCAAAAACTCCCCAAGCCCACAAAGAAGCCAGGTGTATGTATATATTTCACTATTTCAATACCACACTGCAGAGTCACGCTGACTCAAATGCAAAGAACTTGATTTTATCTCTTAATCTTTATGCTTGCCAGCCATGAGAAGAGACTTTATTTCCAATAAGCAATCTTGTTACGCAGTACAAGATGTGGGCCCTTTTAACATTTTTTTTTTAATATTAGGAAATCCGCTGTGAAACATCTGAATTTAAGCCGAACATGTAAAACCTACTATTGTCTTAAACTCTTATAAAAAAATACATCATCTGGATTCGAACATTGGACCTGATAATTAAATCTTAAGTCATTTGCTATCAAACCACATCTGGAGGCACCTTTAACATATTTATTGTACAGACATTAAAGTCATATTTTGATTCACAAAGATTTTAATTGATTATTTCAACCTAATTTTTTTTAAGTAATCTAATTTAAATTAAGAAATAAAAATTAAATTTCATCAAAAAGAAATTATAAGAGAAAAAATCAACATTAAACAACATAAAATTTTTATTATATAAACAACTTAAAAATTTTATTATATTTAAGAATAAAATTAAAAATGATATACTAATCTAAAATGGATAAATATAGGTCAAGTCAGTGCTGTAGCCAAACATTTATTTAATGAGGATAAAATTTATTTTTCACAAATTATGATAAATATTTTTCAATTTAATTGTGACAAATTAAAATTGTCATGAGATTTTTCATTAATTTATAAAAATAAAATTTAAAAAATTACGGCCTGGCTCAAGATATGTGCAAGTAAAGACAACTTTGTCACTAAAGTTTGCCCAACATATACGTATAATTAAATTTAAACTTAAAAAGCAGCTATATATTATCCTTTATAGATAATTAGATACCCTTCAAAACGGCAGGTAAATTTACTAATTATGAAATTATGATTATGAGCTAACTTACAACTTAATTACATCCCCACCACCACCACCAGGAAATTAAAAAATAAAAATAAAAATGAAGCTTTACTTTAAAGAGTTAGAAATCTACATCAAACCATCTCTCTTACATCACCACTTGCTTGCCAAACTTCAACTATAAGCCTATAAAATACAACACTTTCATCACCTCTTAGCATTGCACTTGCACACACTGAGACTCATTATTCTACCCAAAAAATGGCTTCAGTGCCTTCATCTCTCATTGCTTTCTTTCTTCTTTTGAGTGCTTCTAGTTCTTCTAGCTTAGCAGCCCGGGTGCCATTTGCTTGCGACCCAAAAGTTGCACTGACAAGAACGTTGCCGTTTTGTCAAGTTTCTTTGCCAATACCGGAAAGAGTGAATGACCTTATTGGTAAGCTGAGCTTGCAAGAGAAGGTTAAGCTGCTGATAAGCGGTGCAGCAGCTGTTCCAAGGCTTGGAATCAAAGGCTATGAGTGGTGGTCTGAAGCTCTTCATGGAGTTTCAAATGTGGGCCCTGGAACTAGGTTTGGTGGGGACTTCCCTGGGGCCACCAGCTTCCCTCAAGTTATCACAACCGCTTCTTCTTTCAATGCAACATTGTGGGAAGCCATCGGACGGGTAATAATTTTTTTTGTCCATTTAAAGTCATAATCTCACTTTAAATGCTATAATCTTTGGATTAGGACATTGAGTTTATCTTTATATATGAAAATTCTACAATTTAGAGGTTAGCTCACACTTTTTCCTAGCTTGTCAGATTTATTTTAGTTATATGATTCGCTGGGTCGGTCATGCATTAGATAAAGTGTCGACCAATCCTACTCTATCTAGCCAATTACAATTAATATACAATAGCGCAACTTGCATCTGTGGGCCACAATCCACATCATAAAAAAATAATTGCGGCGATTAGGTTGATTCTTGCTTATTTTAATTGAATATTTGACCAAACCTTTTGACGAATATATCAGGGCAAGTTATTTGCAGTGAACATTGCTTCACCTCTAAGATAAATAAGGGAGAATAGCATGCTCCCCTGTAATACCTAACACTCTCCTGATGTCCAAACTCAAATGATTATTTTATATTTTGATATATTTATTATTGTTATAAAAAAACTAATAATGTTACATAATTAGTCATTCATTAAAATAATTAATTATAAAAAATGAAATTATAAATATAATATTTTTATATAAAATTATTATAAAATCTAATATTGGTATAGAAAATTATTTTATTTAATTATCTTAATAAATGTTTTCTAATTACACTTTAGTATAATTCCATATTAAATGCTTACATATTTAATTTTAACTAAACAATATAATGAATAAAAAATTGGATTGAGATTCAGAATAATTTTTCATCCCAAATACTAATTTTTTGATTGTATATTATATTTTATACTTCTATTTGTATATTTTTAATTAAAATAATGTAGAAAATATTAATTATTTATAACAAAAGAAATATATCAAAAAATGAAATAATATTTTGAATCTTTGATTATAAAAGATGTTGGGGGTATTATAAAATATATATATATATATGAGACTATTAGTGTATACATTTAAAAGAAAGTGGCATACTCGTGTAAGAATCATGAATAGCTTAATCAAATCCCAAAAGTATCCCCGTGCATTGAGAATATTCCTATACGTTCTAACTTACCAATTGATAAGGCAATTTAATATGTTGTTACAAGGCTAATTACTGTCAAATTTACAGAGAATTACCAACTTGCTCGTGAACCATAATGTGTCGAGCAAGTTGTGTGACTGAGTCTAGAAGTCAAGGGTCAAGGCCTAAGGCATGCAAGTTGCTTAGTTTAGCCATGGATTTTCTTGTTGTGGGCAGGTTGTGTCAGATGAAGCAAGAGCTATGTACAACGGAGGCGTGGCTGGACTCACCTATTGGAGCCCAAATGTCAACATATTTAGAGACCCAAGATGGGGCCGAGGACAGGAGACACCCGGTGAGGATCCTGTGTTAGCCGGTAAATATGCAGCAAGCTACGTTAGGGGACTACAGGGAAATGACGGTGACCGGTTGAAGGTAGCAGCTTCATGTAAGCACTTTACGGCTTATGACCTCGATAACTGGAACGGTGTTGATCGCTTTCATTTTAACGCCAAGGTTAGTCATTAATTTATTTAAAAAAAAAAATAGAAATTATTTTTTTACTCAAATTTTTTTATAATTCTCCATCACACGTGTATATATACATAAATTAATTATTTATAAATTATTATCTAATAATTATAATTCACAATTTATAAAAATTTCAATATAAAACTCAAATAGATTAAACATCAAATCCGCATTCAAAAGCAAGATTTCACCCGTGAGTGTTATCATTGGCTTTGATGTGTCAGTTTTTATGGTTGATAAGAATATGTTATTGGAAACAATGTTTAGACATTTAAATTATTTAATGGTGCTGTGTTTCCGTGGCTTGTAGATCAACCGTAAATGGCTTTTAAGTTAACATATATTTTCTCGTTTTGGCTTTGCCTATGCTTCAATCTGTATTAAACATCACTTTTTCTCACGTGGGGTTTGATGCATGTGCACAGGTAAGCAAGCAGGACATTGTGGACACATTTGACGTGCCATTTAGAATGTGTGTGATGGAAGGAAAAGTGGCCAGTGTTATGTGCTCATACAATCAAGTCAACGGCATCCCGACCTGCGCTGACCCCAACATCCTTAAAAAAACTATTCGCGGCGAATGGCGCCTCAATGGGTAAGATTTTCGTAAGTGAACAATTTATATGAAACATATTCAATATACTTTTTGTTTTTGAAAATGATGTAAATTTCGCCGTCAAATCACTTAATTCGAATTTAAATGAACTAAGTAAAATCTCCTATAGTCGCAGACTCTTATAAGAAATACATTACATGAACTCGAAAGCAGGGCCTCACAACCAAGTCCTAAATTATTTGCCACTAAACCACATTTATTGATGACTATTAAATACAATAAATTAATAGATATATTCAATACACTAAATTAATAAATATATAAATTGTGTCAATTAATAAATTTTTTCTATATATTATTAGTGGTTAATTTCAAATTTAATATAACTTCTTTAGGTTGATTTTAACAACTTGATTATCAAATCCATCTGGTAATTTATTTTCCCTTCAATGGCCCACCCCACAGGTATATTGTTTCAGATTGTGACTCAGTTGGGGTATACTATGACACACAACATTACACTTCGACACCTGAAGAAGCAGCTGCTGATGCCGTTAAAGCAGGTTAGTTAGTGATACCATGACCATCAAGGGTTAAAGGTTTCTTTAACAATATTAACAGGGAGTGACGAAATGAGGTGGGTTTGCAGGTTTGGATTTGGACTGTGGACCATTCTTAGGGCTGCACACAGAGAGTGCAGTGCAAAGAGGCTTGCTTAGTGAGATCGACATTAACAACGCAATAGTGAATACCCTTACCGTCCAAATGAGGCTGGGTATGTTTGATGGCGAGCCATCTTCGCAACTATACGGGCATCTAGGCCCAAAGGATGTTTGCACCCCGGCTCACCAAGAGCTTGCCCTTGAAGCTGCCAGACAAGGGATTGTCCTCCTTAAAAACCACGGCCCTTCTTTACCTTTGTCCCATATTCGTCACCGTACCGTTGCTGTTATTGGGCCTAATTCTGATGTCACTGTCACCATGATTGGCAACTATGCTGGTAAGACGAGATGGGTCCTTGTTATATTCTATTTTCTTTTAGGCTAATGCATTTTTTTGTTGTTGGGGTAAACTAGGTATTGCATGTGGATACACAACTCCCCTTCAAGGATTAGGAAGATATGCGAGGACAATTCACCAGCAAGGTTGCAAGGATGTAGCCTGTGCTGATGACCAATTATTTGGTTCAGCAATTGACGCTAGCCGGCAAGCGGATGCAACGGTTCTAGTTATGGGGCTAGACCAGTCCATTGAAGCAGAAGCAAGAGACAGGCCCGGGTTGCTTTTACCAGGGCGCCAACAGGAGCTTGTGTCTAAGGTTGCTATGGCATCTAGAGGCCCAACTATTCTGGTGTTAATGTCTGGTGGGCCTATTGATGTAACTTTTGCTAAGAATGACCCTCGCATTTCTGCTATTATATGGGCTGGGTACCCGGGCCAAGCTGGCGGAGCTGCCATTGCTGATATCTTGTTTGGAACTACCAATCCAGGTATATTCGAATCCAGATCCTTATTAATAAAAATATGGATCTTTAATTTTAAAATTTTATTTTTTGGATTAGCTATTGTTGATTCTCACGTGAGACTTTTTTTTTTTTAAAAAAAAACTTAGGTGGCAAGCTGCCTATGACATGGTACCCACAGGAATATGTTACAAATCTGCCAATGACAGAAATGGCAATGCGGTCAAGCCGATCAAAACGTTACCCTGGAAGAACATACAGATTCTACAAAGGTCCAGTTGTGTACCCATTTGGCCACGGAATGAGTTACACAAAATTTGTACACACCGTAGCCAATGTACCCACCATGGTTGAGGTTCCCCTGGATGGGCACCGTGGAAACGTAAATGTTTCAGGCAAGGCGATCAAAGTTACGCATGCAAAATGCAACAGGCTCACATTGGGTGTTCAGGTTGATGTGAAAAACATTGGTTCCAAGGACGGCAGTCACACATTGCTTGTGTTCTCTAAGCCACCGGCTGGACATTGGGCTCCGCATAAGCAATTGGTGGCCTTTGAGAAAGTGCACGTTCTTGCTGGGGCTCAACAGCGAGTTGGTATCAATATTCATGTGTGCAAGTACTTGAGTGTTGTGGATCGTTCTGGAATTCGAAGAATTCCACTGGGTGAACACAACATTCATATCGGTGGTATTAAACATTCCGTGACACTTCAAGCTTCTATTTTAGGAGTGATTAAGTCTTGATTATTATTATTCATAGGATTCTCAAGTCAAAGACGCTCAGAACCAATGGCTCTTATTGTTTTTGTGTATCAATTCTTTATTTGAAGTCAAAATATTGATGTAATTAGTCAACATTGAAAGATGGAGATGTTCAAGAAACTTTGATGATTCCGTCTACATGATTGAGTAAATGTAATGGAAAGTTAAAAGAATGATTGTGAGTGATATCCTAAAGGTTAATAAAATTTTGTCATTGTTCAAATTTTATTGCAATTTCATAATGATTTTTAGGGGGGAAAAAGTACCATACATATAGTATAGGGAATTATTAAAAATCTATTTTCCAATTATCATCAATCCACAAGTGTATTGAAGAAACTCTAGAATTCCAATGTCCGTTCTCTCTCAAAAATCTGCACGATACAACACTTATTTATTATTATTTTTTTTTTTTGGAATTGTTGAAAATCCAGGCTCCAAATCACCCATTCCGGACTTAAACGGAACATGTAAAATCTCCGGTTGTTCCAGACTCTTACAAGAAACGTACTCCCTGAATTCGAACCCAACACTTCAATATGAGATCCTGAACCCTACATCACCAAGCCACGTTCCTTGAGGACCGCACGATACAACACGTTCAAAACACAAATGCATATATTCATGAATTCAATCATTACTTACTATTTGATGTTGCAATAAAAAAATATAATGAATAAATGGTGATTCATAAATAATATTATGTAATTTTATTTTTTGTTAAAAAAATAATTACTGTGAGATTTTCTAATATTTTGAAAGTTAAAAAATTTGTGGTACTTCATGCATGAAATAGTATTATGTATATAATTAAATATTAATGGGTTTAATATATTTGTGGTACTTCTCGGGAGTTCGGGATAAATTTTTAGTGTCGGTACCTTATTAATTTAATAGTACTCATGAACAACTTTCAATATTTTATTGATATCTTGAGCAAAAGATATCCTTTTTAGTGATTTCAGTGTCATTAGAAATTTTAGAGACTACAATTTTCATGTGAAGTATTTTCCCTAAATCCATGCATAACTAAGTTTTGGGGCCTTAATGTCATGTTATTGTGCTGTGATGAGAATAACACAATTTTAACATGTGCTTTTCATTTAATATTATTTTAGTAAGAAAAAATCAATCATTTTTTGGCTAGGAATGATTTGTGCATTTCTTCTTCTTTATTGACCCTCACCCACAATAAAAAATGGAGCTCTCTCCCTCTCACTTTCTCATTTTGTTTCTCTAAAAAATCAATGGATTCAAGAATTGAAGAGTTTTGTTTTTAATTTCAAGAATTACAAATAACTTTGTATGTCTCCTATACTTTACCCTAATGTTTGTCTTGTATTATAAAGTGATTTTTTAAGCTTATCATTTGAATTCATGGAGTGACCCAAGCATGACCCATATCCATATTGCATGATTTTGTTGATTATAGTGTTAATCTTGCTTAGGAGGAATGTAGGAGCGAAGCAAGATTTTTCTCTATGCTTATAACGTCGGCGACCACGATAATGTAGAGCTCGCAGCTCGTAGAGAGTATAATTAGCCCATGGGATACTAATTGGAGAATAATGGAGTCACCACCCAATATAAGACATTGAGAATTATTTAAGGCCGCACTACACTACTTGCAAGGTCGACCTTAAACCCGTTTGGGTTCGAAATCGTCCATTACTGATGCAAGTATAATATCAAGGTTTGAAAAGAGATATCACTACGCCTTATAATACAAATATCATGAAAAGTAATTTAAAACACTCAAAAACACAAACATAACTTAAAAACGAATCATAATGTCCAGAGAGCAGTATCATAGTAATAAAAGAAACAACGAAATTAACTATGGCTGTCCGGACATGAGAATGGCCGACCGGAGGTGTCTGTTTAGATGTGTGTCCTGGCGGACGTACTGGAAGTTTCTCAGATGTGTACTGTAATCGAGAATCATAAAACTCGTGCAATAATAAGAAAAAGATAAATAAGCAATCTAGTAAGATAAATAATAAAAATCGGGAAGGAATTCATGCTAAGTATATGAAAATAGTGGAAAAGAAATGCGTAAATACAAGGAAATGAAACAATTGTTCTTTCCTTGGTACGTGGAGTTGTATCCCAAGTACAGACCACACTACTGTCTATTTGGATTCAGCTATGAAATTTATGTCTGTGTTTCCATCCTATATACCACAAGAAATCATGCTGCCATATGTAGCCTATGTATGGTCGGAGTTAATTTACGACTAGTGTATATCCGACCAGATATGCAATATGTTCGACCGAAAATACTATGTCAAAACTGTAAATCCGAAATCAAGTGATAAGAGCCCTTAGGTCATACCTTAGGTGTATCTCGGCTCCGAGAATACGTTTTACAGTCTTGGTTGATTGTTGGTTTTATCTACTGGAGAGAGATTTATGAAGTTTTTTGGATCATTGTTTTGCTGTTGAATGGTTGTGCTTCACTGATTTTTGGCAAAGGATCAATTGCAAGCCTCCAAAATTCGGATCTAGAAGAGGTCCATTGTTTCTGTGAAGGTCATCTCTTTTATAGTAATGGTTTCTTAGTTTTAAAGGAAACAATCTATTTTAAAAAGGGAAATTGATAATTATGGAATGTGGTAATAAGGAAAAAGATAATTGGGGAAAATGTTTAAGAATGAAAGAATCTGGCTTTATGGAAATTAGTTAAGAAGGAAAGAGATCGATTTCTTATGTAAAACTGGAAATGCCACTCATGTCCAGCCGGATATGGAGGTGTATCCGCCTAGAGGTGATGGTTATGTTCGGTCGGACTTATGGTTTGTATTTGTTCGGATGTAGATGGCTTCTCTCTAACATTTAAACCTACAATCTTTATTAACTCTCATATAGTGCCCCTACATGAGACTCATCTTCGGGCCATGCAAAAATACAATGCCTACAGTTGACCCCACTTTGGTAGGCTTGTGTAGTGTGTGACAGTGACATGTCTATCAAAGTAATGCATGCATTTTCACTTAACCTGGTTTGTCGGGCATCATTGGGCTTACCTGTTTCTGTCGCAATATGTAGGCCCTCGAGCCCTTTGATGCTTCATATGATGTTGTGATGCTTCGATCTTGCCAGACTTCATTCCCAGCTCCCATAACTGATGGACCCGCAGGCCATCAATGCTTTGATTGGTGTTGTGATGCTTTGATCTCGCCAGACTTCATTCCCAGTTTAGTAGTTGATAGACCTGTAGGCCGCCGATGCCTCGATTGGTGTTGAGATGCTTCGATTTCGCTAGGCTTCATTCCCAACTCTAATAATTGATAGACCCGTAGACCGTTGATACCTCGATTGGTATTGAGATGTTTCGACCTCACCAGACTTCATTCCAAGCTCTAGTAATTAATAGATCCGTAGGCTATCGATATTTCAATCGGTGTTGAGATGTTTCGATCTCGCCAGGCTTTATTCCCAATTCCAGTAGGTGATGGACCCATAGGACGCCGATGCTTCTATCGATGTTAAAATGCTTCGATCTTGTCAGGCTTCATTCCAAGCTTGAATAAGTAAGGGACCCTTGAGTCATTCGATGCTTCAATCGGTAAGGAGATGCTTCGATCTTACAAGACTTCATTCCCAACTTCAATAAGTACTGAACGCTCAAGTCCTCAGGCTTTATTCCCATATGAGAAGGTTGATAGACCTACAAGTCTCTGATGCTTTGATCGGTGTTGAGATGCTTCGATCTTGCCAGGCTTTATTCATGATTTCAATAGTTGATAAACCCGTAAGCTGCCGATGCATCTATCAATATTGAGATGCTTCAATCTCTGCTGATGCGAGGATGGGCACTCGATTTGCCACGTCATATTCTACCGGATTTACCTATGTCTGTCCGGATGTTTCTTATTTATGTCCGGCTGGACTTTTGTCGAATGAAAAAAGTCTGGCTTTTCCTCTTTTTTTTCCACCGCATTTAAAAACAAATCTCTGTAAAAGCTTCAGAGAAAACTTCAACCTCGTCAACTTTTCTTGTACCATCGGTCCTAAATGGCTTATTTGAACTTTCTGCTCATGACCTTGCCCCAGAGGACCAGTATCTCCCCTTCGTCTCTATGCTGGATCGAGTCTAGAGGGTGTTACAAATCATTTGGACTTGAATATAGGGACTTCATCCATACTCTTCTTGCTTTTGGTGATCGTGCATGCTTTTTCGTGGACCCAGTAAGTTTCATTTCTTTTTTTTTTTAGTTCGTGCATTTTGTGTTCTGAACTTCGATTTATATCTGGTCGAACATTCTGTAATGTCTGGCCTTAATTATAACATATCCGGGCGAATATGATACCATGTCCGACCAACCTTGGCTTTGATGTCTAATGAGTTTCTTCAACTATGAATTCCTCATTTTACCATCCCTACATGTTTTCTGATCTTGGTTTCTTCTTTGACAGCTTGATGCATCCCGCTTGAAGGTCGGTGGTAGCCCCGTAAGTGTCAGAATATGGTATAATGACCTTTCAGCGTCCGTAAAGCCCCGTATTACTATGACAGAGTTTGAGTCGTTCATCTGCATCCCTACTCGGGCAATGAAACAAGATAAAATAGGATTATAGGCCTTGATTGAGCAGTGGATGGACACTACTCACACTTTCCACCTTCCCGTTTGCGAGCTGATCGTTACTCTCGAAAATTTTGCCTACTTGACTGGCATCCATTGCGAGGGTCATCTCCTTGAGTTTGACTGCATCATGTACACCCCTACAGTGTGATCTAGTTATATTCAACAACTATTGAGGATCACCCTGGGTTTATTCTGGCGTAGTAGCCTATGGAGAGTTACACAGCCATTGGCAAAGACGAGCGCCTACTCGAGATATTGAGATGGACCAGCTGGTGAGTTCATTTATGCTTTACTTGCTCGACTGTATCCTATTTGCTAACACCGCCAGTTCGGTCGACTTATGCCTCTTGCCTCCGTTTCACAATTTTGACACAATGCAAGAGTGAGATTTGTGATCCATCGCTTTGGAAGCCATCTACCAAGGACTGGACCGCTGCTACCGCAACCACTCATATGTTCAGGGCTATGGTTTTCTGTTCAATGTAAGAGTGGTTGCCTCATTTTATTCTTTTACTGTTTAATGATAATTTCTGATCCTCATTTTTCTATCACAGGCTTGGGCTTATGAGTTCAACATATTGGCTCGAACTTTTCCTCTCTCCATAGAAGAGGTTAGATTCCCGAGTTTATCTCACTGGGGTGAGTTCATAGTGGGATCCTTTGAATCTCATGACTTAGTGGCACATCAGGCTCGTTTAATTGAGCTTAACTAGGATATGGTAAATATATTTCCATCTTACTTTTCTGATTTTTCTTTTTCTGCTTGTTGACTAAGTCTTGCCTTGTTCCTTTAGTGCAGCTAGACATAACATGGCGAGGGATTCCAATTGATAATCTCTCTGAATCTACGCGTTCCTATTTTGAGAAGAATGACTTGCATTTGCTTCTACTTGGTACAAACCAGCGACTATGGTATTTGAACGAGCGAGTCTATTATTGGCATATGGGCCCCCAAGCCCGTAGGATCCCTGTCTCCCCACC
Source organism: Zanthoxylum bungeanum (assembly GCA_019454045.1). Taxonomy (NCBI): domain Eukaryota; kingdom Viridiplantae; phylum Streptophyta; class Magnoliopsida; order Sapindales; family Rutaceae; genus Zanthoxylum; species Zanthoxylum bungeanum. The sequence continues at coordinate 907 of SKCR01019473.1, read as the reverse complement.
TCATTCGATGTTCTTTGGACTCCAACTAGAGAGGGAAGATCTTTCAATTACTTTGCATGGTCTTCCAGCCAACAGATTTCTTATTGGGGGTGACTATTGGCGGTGAGCCCGTACAACTCTCTTGGGCTCCATACCCCTTTCTTAACCTCGACGAGCTACTCAGGTATAAATAACCGTACTTTTATGCTTTTCTCTCTTAACCATGCATTCCTTATTGATGCATATTCTGATGTAGGTTCGCAGACGAGGTCGGGGAACTCATCACGTTCTGCTGCTCTCTGATGGTGGCAAGGAAGATGATGAGCCTTTTGCAGACCCAGTGCCATCCCAACTGGTTCAGAGTTGGACTACATTTTCCCGACGATGTGCATCTACCTTGGCACCTATCACTCCTCCTGATGTCATTCCATGCACAATAGATCTTTGGCCAGACCTCACATACTCGGTCTATAGTGATATCGGAGTGCTCGTGACTCGCTCACTATCCTTGATAGAGGCATATTCTCTATCATTTGCTCTTGTGGATGCTACACATGTAAGTGCTCCTCCTGACTTGATTTTCCTTTTGTTCTCATTATGTTTTGAAGGCTTGACTCATTTTTTATTGTAGGTTCCTGCCGATTTTACGGATCACTGCTATCGCTTGACACATGAGGTAAATATCGAACTGACTGAACAAAGCCTCTTTTATTGGGTACCTACAAACAAATGTGAATATGCATGTATGTATGATTTCCTAACTTTTATATACTTTCCTATTGTAGGGCTTGTTGGATGCGCAAGCTAAGGACCACCAGCACCGTATGAAGGAAATGGAAGCGCGAGTTAGAGATCATGAACACCGTGAGTTCCAACTTGAACATATGCATAAACATTTCTTTCATTTGGAGGCCAGTTCCAGGCAATG
>SKCR01019472.1:0-72451 GCA_019454045.1 Zanthoxylum bungeanum | reverse complement strand
CAAAGCTTGGAGCTTTCCACCTTCTTCTCCTCTTGGCCGAATCAATCAACACTTGGAGCTTCCATTTTGGTTTGATTTTCTTCATCAACAAAGCATTGTAAGTATGATTCCGCCATACTTCAAAGTTAAATATATTCATTATTGTATTTCAAATGCTTAATCTTTCCTTGGGACATATTAAAGAAACCAACAAATACCACGTATACTACGCCTGATATAGATCGCTTATTCCTGTAAGCATGTTTATGGAGAATTGGGTAGGCATGGCGCTTTGCTAGAAGCCAACCTTGTCTGTAAATCGGTATAAACGTAAGCAAGTTTGTCTTATTCCTGTAAGATGTTCATGGGTCGCTTCCTGAAGATTCACGATGACGTATACTAAACTTTAATTAATCTGGGATTAATTAGATGAGAGAGAAAATCATCTGGATTAATTACAGAGATATTTTATTTGGGATAAAATATCAATTAAAGAGAGAGAACGATTAATTTGGAATTAATCGATTAATTAATATATTCGATATATTAAACGAAATTGGATTTCGACGCGGAATTAAAATTAGATTTTAATTCGGGCGAACGATTAATTTAGAATTAATTCGTTAGCGATGTGAATAGTGATTTCACTAGGCGTAATTATTTAATTAAGACACGATGGAAAATTCGTTAATTTGGAATTAGCGAACCCGAGCCCGAGATTGTTTGCGAGCGCATTCGCATTTCGAATTCGAGTGCGGCACGCGAGTCAAATCAAGCGTCAAATCATTGGTCACATCAAGCGTTAAATCAAATGTCACTTTGAGTGATGTGACAAGTTGTCAATTGATTAATGTGAGTTGATGTGAGATGATTGAAAGCATTAAATGCTTGAATTTTTTGGAATGGAAAAAGTGGTAAATGGTTAATTAATTTTTGGAAATTATAAACCTATTACAATTTTTTTTATTTCTCTCTCTCTTGCATACGGTTTTGGAACCTAATGCTCCTCTTCACCCTCTCGGCTCAAGGCCATCTTCTTCTTCCTTCTCACTGGTTTGACCGAAAAATGAAGTGAAGAAAATGAGTGATTTGTTGCAAAATCAAATGCTAGCACACTATAGAGACATACCAATGTGATAGGGCTTTGTGATGCGTGAGCATGGAAGTTTATCACAAAGCTTGGAGCTTCAAAGGACATCCATGGACGATTCTTGGAGAGGAGGAAAACACCCACTGCCGTGCATTTACACATTCGAGCAGCTCACTGCCGAGCTTGGAAGGATGGGAGAAAGCTTGTTCTTCGATTCTTCCAATCCATTCATTGTGAGTATTCTGCACCTCCTTTGATGTGTATTCATACTTGTTTCATGCTTGATTAATGATCTTGGGAACCTTAGAGGAGACCAACAATGGTATCTTAAGCCTTTGAAAGCATGAAATTGATTTTAGGGTTAAAATTGCGTAAAACAAATTTGAGAATGATTTAATGAAATTGGATGATTTAGTATGCTTAAAACATGTTTAATTGAAGTTGGATTGGATCAATTTCAAGAAATTTGATTGGATCAATTTTTTGCCCAAATCTTTGGCTGGGCCGAGAGGCATATGCCCTAAAGGGTCTTGGAATTTTTTGTTTCATTGCTCATTGGATGACTTGAAGTGATTGGGTAATGTTGATTGCGGATTCAATTGGATTGGAATCGAAATCAGACTTAAAAACACCACGGTAATACCGTAATGGAAAATACTTAAGCAATAAGTTTCTGATATACTTGAAAGATTATAGTATTCTTTCAATGAGGACTCCTCACTGAACACGTCAATTTGACGGTGTGTCCGAAATGAGTAACCGAATTTTGTTGGACATGATAAGGTTAATCATGAGTCGCTCTGAGCTACCATTTCCTTCAACGGATAAGCTTTAACAGTGCAAGAACTTATTTTGAATAAGGTTCCATAATAATTTGTTTGACAGATATCATATTAGATATGAACGGGAAAGAAATCGGGTTTCACATTCCTGAACATTTGGGAATGCTAGGCATGTGTTTGGATGATACCAAACTAAAACCCAAATTGGATAAATGCCAATTGTAGGTTATCCTAGGGATACCAAAGTATTATAGTTATACAACTCACAAGAGAACAATGTAATTGTTGCTCACCATGCAGTTTTCCTAAGAGGAATACCGATATACAGTGGTAAGTGGGAGGATAGTAAAACTCGATGAAAATCGGAGTAACACTATTCAAGGCACATATTCCTTAATGGAACATGAATAGTTCATCAAGGATGAAACTATACCAATAATCTTCGAATACGCAAGAACAACGTAAGTCGGAGAGAGTCAGAAAATAACCTGGGGTATGGGTTTCTGATCTCACCTCATAAAGATGTCTATCTTATTGAGGTATACCAATTGACTACGTACGAGGAAGTGATACAAGGTATCGACTCCCTATTATGACAAAGTGTCATGAATCCGAAATGGATTCCATGTATATCAACCAAGTTTAGATACTAGTTGATGTACCGCAAGGCATTGTGTCTATTGGTACTATATAAGTCTTCAAGGAAGACGTACATGGATGGCAACATACCAACGTATAAAGCTAGGCTTTTAGCGGAAAGGTATCGTTATCAACATTATGTTGATTACGATTCAACCTTTTACCTGTTGCCACGGTAAATCCATTTGGATAATGCTTGCTTAAGCTGCGTATTTTATTTATGAATATGTCAACTGAACGGGAAAATCGCTTTCCTGAAAATGAAACCCTTAGGAGGATGTTTACAACATTGTCAATTTTGTCGTACTAAAACTAGCAAACAAGGTTTGTGGGTTATTCGATCCATGTTTGGAACATGGATTGAAGCAAGCATAGGTTCTTGGAATTATCGTCTTGATGTAATCATAATGGTTTATGATTTAATTCAAAACGAAAATGATTCTTGTGTGTATAAGGAGATTAGTGGGAGCGCACTGACATTGGCTTTCCTATAAATAACAATAATATGTCATTTCTTAGAAATGATATTCCCAAAATAAAAATCGGTGAAAGCTTGGCTTTCGAGAAAACTCTCTGAGAAACTGTACATTGAAAAATGTACACGACCTGGTGTCTCATACGCTTTGAGCATATGAATTCATAAACAGGCCAATCCAAGTGATAGTCATTGGATTGAAGTTAAGAACATCCTTTAGTATCTTATAGAAGTAATGATGCCGTCTTAATCCATGGAGAATGAGAACTTGAAGTGACTGGGATCACTGTAGCAAGTTTCCTAACCGATAAGATGACTATAAGTCGCAAACGGTACTATACAATTTGAATAACGGAACAGTGAGCTGGAAATCTTCCAAGCAAGATACTGTTACCGAATAAACAACAAATGATGGTTATTGCTACAGCGTGAGGCAGCAATAGAAGCCATTTGGGTCGATGATAAACCTAATTAGATTAGATATAGTTCTGTTAGCAGCTAAGCTAAGCGTTAGCACAAGCTAAAGAATTAATGGTCTCATCAACGATCCAGATACATACTTCAATATTCATCTGATTCGTTCGAATCATACATTTTGGCGATATGATGATCAAATAAATCACATCAGATGATAATCATGCAAATCCGCTGACGAAAGTATTTCTCAGCAGTTTGAGCCAACCGTACATAGTTCGGGTGTAAGACACTCGAGTGACTGGCTATAGGCCAAGTGGTAGATTGTTGGACAATTATGACCCATAGCGTCACTTTTTGTACAGATCATGGTGTTGTTGTACAAATTAACTATGTGACAAAGGAGATTGCTCTCTTATCATTTGTGATTAGATCACCTAGATGTATAAATGATAGGAGGTCCATATGATTTGTTCCTAGACGGAGAATGATATGAGACAGTATCAGTCCACGTAGGATAAATCATTAAATATCCCTAGTCAGATTATTATCGAGATTGGACATCGATAAATACGTAACAGACTAGTATTACACTTGTGCGCGTTGTGAGGGCACAACGGCATAGTTCTCATATATTTGGGTATAAGATACTCATGCAAGTGTAATAGGAGGTTGTGTTTTACCGATGGTATGGGAAACAGCTTCGCTCTAGATAGACCCCCTCAGAATTCATTTGGTAGTATGACTATGTGTCTATGGAAGTCCGAAATTAGGGTAGGTGTATTTTGTCTTAACCTGAGACTAGCACCACTAATACTTGCGACAATCAATATACTTTGGTTGCGGTCGTCCGGGGCTTTAACAGGTTCTGTGTACGCCAATGCTGGGTATATTGAGAATCGTACTGTGTTGGGTGTGATTTCAAGATGGAAGTATCACTCCAGTCATAGTGGAGATGATGGTCACGTAGGATACGGGACTGGTTCTCTTAAATGTTGCAGCTATCGGGATAAAATGACAAGGTCGGGTTTATCTGATTATAGAGACTAGTCACCAGGCATCCGACATGTGCTTCGTACGGGGCAGACACAATTTCAGCCCCAGGCCTAGCATGTGATCATCTGATACTGGATCGACATACGCAATACCACGTATACTACGTCTGATATAGATTGCTTATTCCTGTAAGCATGTTTCTGGAGAATTGGGTAAGCATTACGCTTGGCTAGAAGCCAACCTTGTCTTGTAAATCGGTATAAATGTAGTACGAGGTACTTACGTGTTCGGATAGTCCGACAACCGTATTTACTGCCAACATATCCGGGGATCTCATGGGTCCCTTCCCGAAGATTCACTGATGAGGTATGACTCACACTGTAATTAATCTGGGATTAATTAGATGAGAGAGAAAATTAATCTGGGATTAATTACGGAGATATTTTATCTGGGATAAAATATCAATTAAAGAGAGAGAACGATTAATTTAGAATTAATCGATTAATTAATATATTCGATATATTAAACGAAATTAGATTTCGACGCGGAATTAAAATTAGATTTTAATTCGGGCGAACGAGTTAATTTAGAATTAATTCGTTAGTAACATGAATAGTGATTTCGCTAGGCGTAATCATTTAATTACGACGCGACGGAAAATTCGTTAATTTGGAATTAGCGAACCCGAGCCTGAGATTGTTTGCAAGCGCATTCGTATTTCGAATTTGAGTGCGGCACGCAAGTCAAATCAAGCGTCAAATCATTAGTCACATCAAGCGTCAAATCAAATGTCACTTTGAATGATGTGACAATTTGTCAATTGATTGATGTGAGATGATTAAAAGCATTAAATGCTTGACTTTTTTGAAATTGAAAAAAGTGGTAAATGGTTAATTAATTTTTGAAAATTATAAACCTATTACAATTTTTTTTTATTTCTCTCTCTCTCCGGTTATGGAGCCTAATGCTCCTCTTCATCTCTCTAGGCCTCAAGGCCATCTTCTTCTTCCTTCTCACTGGTTTTACCGAAAATGAAGTGAAGAAAATGAGTGATTTTATAGCAAAATCAAAGTGCTAGCACACTCTATGAGACATACCAAGGTGAAAGGGCTGTGATTACGTGAGCATGGAAGTTTATCACAAAGCTTGGAGCTTCAAAGGAAATTCATGGCTGATTCTTGGAGAGGAAAACCACCCACTGCCGTGCAGTCCACTTTCGAGCAGCTCACTGCCGAGCTTGGAAGGAGGGGAGAAAGCTTGTTCTTCGATGCATCCAATCCATTCATTGTGAGTATTCCACACCTCCTTTGATGTGTATTCATACTTGTTTCATTCTTGATTAATGATCTTGGGAGCCTTAGAGGAGACCAACACCCATAACACGCACAAGTGCAATACTAGTCTATTCCGCATTATCAATGTCCATTCTCGATAATACTACGACTAGGGATGTTTTAATGATTAAACCTTAGTGGATTAATAATGTCTCATATCTTATTAATCTAGATCTAATCATATGGACTCTTATCATTTATATATCCCGGTAATCCAATTACAAATGATAAAAGAGCAATTTCCATTGTCACATAGTTAACTTTTACAACAACACCATGTTACGTACAAATAGTGATGATATTGGTCATAATTGTCCAATTTCGGGAATGAATCCTAAGGTCGAGGCGCACATTATCAGTAGTTTCGGGAATGAATCCTAGTTTCGAGGCCCACATTATCAGCAGTTTCGAGAATGAATCCCATGGTCGAGGCCCACATTATCAGCAGTTTCGGGAATGAATCCTAGGGTCGAGGCCCATATTATCAGCAGTTTCGGGAATGAATCCCAAGGTCGAGGCCCATATTATCAGCAATTTCAGGAAAAAATCCCAGGGTCAGGCCCATATTATCAGCAGTTTCGGAAAATGAACCAATGGTCGAGGCCCACACTATCACAAATTTGGGAATTGAATCCTGTGTCGAGGCCACATTATCAGTAGTTTCGGGAATGAATCCCAGAGGTCGAGGCCCACATTGTCAGTAGTTTCGGGAATGAATCCAGGTTCGAGGCCCACAATATCAACACAGTTTTAGGAATGAATCCTGGAGATCGAAGAATCCACATCATTAAAGGTTCGGGAATGAACCATCACATCAGTGACTCCTCGGGAATGAGGATTAGCAAACTGGGAATGGCACTTCAGGAATGGAGAACGGTTCGGGAATGGACCACCTCATATAGTAACAGTTCAGGAATGGACCAGGGGTCGCAGCACCTCACCACCATCAACTCAATTCGAAGCATCTCACGAAGCAGCAGGTAAGTAATGACAGCATGGCGAGCCAGGTAAGTAAAAATGCATGCATTGACTTTGATAGGATTGTACAATGTCAGCAACAACTGCACATGTTTTGTTTTCTATAATATGTCCCAAGGAAAGATTAAGCATTTCATGAAATACTATAAATGAATATATATAAAGACTTGAAGCATGGCGGAATCATACTTACAAAGCTATTGTGATGAAGAAGATGATCAAATGGTGAAGCTCCAAGTGTTGGAAGATTCGGCCAAGAGGAGGAAGAAGACTTGAAGCTCCAAGCTTTTGTATTCCAAGCTCTTTGATGGTTTCCCTATCACCTCTTTTGATCCCTTGCTTGTGCTAGCAAAAATGGAGAATAGAAGATCAAATCTTCCTTTTTCCTTCCATGGAGTTCACGGCAATTGTGAAGAAATTTGAGAGAGAAAGAGTGTTTTGTGTAATTGATTTTGTTTTTTACCAAAAAATCAATTTATATTTATGGCCATAATTTATTAAATTAATAATAATCTATGACACAAACCATGCAATGGCTTAGAGTGTCAAACACTCAAACTCCATGCAAAACATTTGAGTGTAATGCACACTATCACCATGCAATGCCTTATCAATTAAATAATACATATAATGACAAGTGTCATGTGGGCCCCACACGTTTCCCAATGAAAGTGGGCCCACGTCCACTCACGCGTTCGGGTTCGATATTTCCGAAATACCGAGCTAGCGTCGCGACGTTAATTAAATCGGATTTAAATAAATAATCGCTCCTAGCGAAATTATTATTTACGTCGCTTAACGAATTAATTCTAAATTAACTCGTATGCCCGAATTAAAATCTAATTTTAATTTCGCGTCGAAATCGAATTTCGATTATTATATCGAATACAATAATTTTATCGATTAATTCCAAATTAATCGTCTCTCTCTAATTAGGCACTTTATCCAAGATAAAGTTTCTCTCGCAATTAATCCAAGATTAATTAAGTCCGAATCAAATATCATAGGTGAATCTTCAGGAAGCGACCCAAGAGATCTCCGGATATTTTGGCAGTAAATACGGTCGTCGGATAATCCGAACACGTACGTACCTCGTACTACGTCTTTACCGATTTACAAGACAAGGTTGGCTTCTAGCAAAGCGCCATGCCTACCCAATTCTCCAGAAATATTCTTATAGGAATATAAGATCTGTATCAGGCGTAGTATACCGTAGTATTGCGTACATCGATCCAGTATCGGATGATCACATGCTAGGCCTGGGGCTGGAGATGTGTCTGCCCCGTACGAAACATATATCGGACATCAAGCAACTAGTCTCTTTAAATCGGACAATCCTGACCTGGTCATATTGTCCCGACGGTTGCAACCTTTTATAGAGTACTAGTTCTGTGTCCTGCGTGATCATCACCTCCATATGTCTGAAGCGATACTTCCATCTTGACATCACATCCAGTACACTACGATTCTCGATAAACCCAGAAGAGGTGTACACACGAACCGTTAAGGTCCCCAACCACCAAAACCAAAGTTTACCGATTGTCGCAAGTACTAGCGATGTAAGTCTCAGGTTAAGACCATATACACCTACCCTGATGCGGCCTCCCAGAGACACGTAGACATACTACCAATGGGATTCCGCGGGGTCTATCCAGAGCGAAGCTGTTTTCCGTACCATCGGTAAAACACAACCTCCTATCGCACTTGCATAAGTATCCAATACTTAAATATATGAGAACTATGCCGTTGTGCCCTCACAACGTGCACAAGCGCAATACTAGTCTATTCCGCATTATCGATGTCCAGTCTCGATAATACTACGACTAGGGATATTTAATGATTAAACCTTTGGGGACTGATACTGTCTCATATCATTCTCAGTCCAGTACTAATCATATGGACTTTCGCCATTTATAAGTCAAAGTAAATAATATTACAAAACGGCAAAAGGCAATTTCATTATCACATAGTTAATTTTGTACAATAATACAATATCATTTACAAACAGTGACGCTATGGGACATAATGTCTAACAATCTCCCACTTGGCCTATAGCCAGTCACTCAAGCATCTAAACCCGAACTATGTATGTGTCGTTCAAAAACTTGCTGAGAACAGCTTTCGTCAGCGGATCTGCAATGTTGTCATCTGATGTGACCTTCTCGACTTTTACATCGCCACGATGTATAATCTCCCGAATCAGATGATAACGTCGAAGAACATGCTTGGACCGTTGATGAGACCTTGGTTCCTTAGCCTGTGCTATAGCCCCGTTATTGTCACAATACAATGGAACGGGCTCAGCTGCTAACGGAACTACTCCTAATCCGATTAGGAACTTTCGGATCCAAACTGCCTCCTTTGCTGCTTCAGATGCAGCGATGTACTCCGCTTCTGTTGTTGAATCGGCAACAACATCTTGCTTGGAAGATTTCCAGCTCACTGCTCCGTTATTCAGCAAAAAAATGTACCCGGATTGCGACTTGTAGTCATCCTTGTCGGTTTGGAAACTTGCATCGGTATACCCAGATACCGCAAGTTCTCCACCTCCATAAATTAAGAAAGCATCCTTAGTTCGTTTAAGATACTTAAGGATATTCTTAACTGCTATCCAGTGACCTTCACCTGGATCGGCCTGATAGCGACTGCACATGCTCAAAGCATATGAGACATCAGGTCGTGTACATATCATGGCATACATGATCGATCCGACTGCCGAGGCGAACGGTATCCGACTCATGTGGTCTCTCTCTCTCCTGAGTCTTAGGACACATGTCCTTAGACAGAGAGGTACCACGTACCATTGGAACCAATCCCCTCTTGGATTGTTCCATGTTGAATCGCTTCAACACTTTATCAATGTATGTACTCTGGGAGAGTCCAAGCAGCTTTCTAGATCTATCCCTGTAGATCTTTATTCCAAGAATAAGGCTGCTTCTCCCAGATCTTTCATGGAGAATTTTAATGAAAGCCAAGCTTTCACCCGACGTTAGCATGGGAATGTCATTGCCTATAAGCAATACGTCGTCGACATAAAGGACAATAAAAGTAAGTGCTCTCCCACTAACCTTCTTGTATACACAAGGGTCATCTGCGTTTTGCACGAAAATCATATTCCTTTATGATCTCATCAAAACGCTGATTCCATGACCGTGATGCTTGCTTCAATCCATAAATGGATCGATTTAACTTGCAAACCTTGTTTGCAAGTCTAGGTACGATAAAACCGTCAGGCTGTTGCATATAAACATCCTCCAAAAGGTTTCCGTTAAGGAAAGCGGTTTTAACGTCCATCTGCCATATCTCGTAGTCGAAATATGCAGCTATTGCAAGCATTATCCGAATGGATTTAATCATGGCAACGGGTGAGAAGGTTTCGTCATAATCAATACCATATTGTTGACGATACCCCTTCGCTACAAGCCTAGCCTTGTACGTTTGTACGTTGCATCCATGTCGGTCTTCGCTTCTTCTTGAAGATCCATCTGCATCCAATAGGCTTTACGCCTTCTGGTGCATCAACCAGTGTCCAAACTTGGTTGGCGTACATGGAATCCATCTCGGACTTCATGGCTTCTTGCCATAAAGCGGAATCGATATTTTGTATCGCTTCCTCATACGTAGCCGGCTCATTATCCTCAATAAGATTAATATCTATATGAGGTGAGATCAGGAACCCATACCTCTCAGGTACTGTTCTGACTCTCTCCGACCTACGCGGTCCTTGTGTATGTGAAGTTTGTGGTACAGACTCATCCCGGACGGTCTGTTCTTGTTCCGTCGTTGATTCATTGCCAGGAACAGTATCACTACGATCTTCATCGAGTTCTACTTTCCTCCCACTTACCACTGCATTTATAAAATCCTTCTCAAGGAAAAATGCTTGTAGAGCAACAAATACTTTGTTCTCTTGTGGGTGATAGAAGTAATATCCTTTGGTTTCCCTAGGATATCCTACAAAAGGCATTTATCAGTTTGGGTTCAAGTTTGGTATTTCCAAACGTTTAACATATGCCCAGCATCCCCAAATCTTCAGGAAAGAGAAACCTGGTTTCCTTCCTGTCCATATCTCATATGGAGTCTGTTCAACAGACTTCGACGGTACCTTATTCAAAATAAGTATAGCACTGTTTAATGCGTATCCCCAGAAGGATATTGGTAGCTCAGTGCGACTCATCATTGACCTCACCATGTCCAACAAGGTGCGGTTTCTCCGTTCGGACACACCGTTTAATTGCGGTGTTCCAGGAGGAGTCCACTGTGAAAGAATACCATATTCTTTCAAGTAATCTTGAAACTCATAACTTAAGTATTCGCCACCACGGTCTGACCGTAATGTCTTAATACTCTTCCCTGTTTGTTTCTCCACTTCGTGTCGAAACTCTTTGAATTTCTCAAAAGTTTCCGACTTGTGTCTCATAAGATACACATAACCGTAACGAGATGCATCATCTGTAAAGGTTACGAAGTAGTGAAATCCACCTCTAGCCTGGCTAGACATGGGCCCGCATACGTCAGTATGAACGAGAGCTAACAGTTCTGTGGCACGTTCACCTTTACCGCTAAAAGGTGATTTAGGCATTTTGCCTAAAAGACAAGATTCGCAGACGTCATATGAATTGGGATCAAATTCGTCCAAGTACCCACTCTTTGAAAGTGTGGATATGCGAGTCTTGTTGATGTGTCCTAGACGACAATGCCACATATAAGCTTCATCTTTTAGATTACTCCTTTTGAGCCTTTTGTTTGTCATTTTAGGAGATTCATTTATATTCAAAATATAAAGACCGTTATTTGCAACAGCTGTGCAAATTTCTGTATCATTTTTATATAAATAACACCCTGTGTTCCTGAATACAAAAGTGTAACCCTGCTGGGTTAACAAGGATACAGATATAATATTCCTAGTTAAACTAGGCACAAAATAACAGTTCAAAAGTTTAAGTTCATGCCCTGAGGGCAGTACTAAAACAAAAGTCCCTACGGCCAAAACAGCAACTGGTGTTCCGTTTCCGACCCGTAGATCCATCTCCCCTGATGCCAGCACCCTGCTATCATGCAGATCCTGCACATCAGTACAAATATGAGCACCACAACCAGAATCAAAAATCCAATTTTTAAAACTAGAAGTATTCATATTTATCTCAATAACAAACATACCAGAGGCAATGGCCTTGCCAGCCTTGATATCCTCCCTCTGCACAATGCTCATTCGGCAGTCACGTTTCCAGTGACCCCTCTTGCCGCAGTTGAGGCAGATGTCGCGAGATTTGTCCTTTGGCTTCCTAGAAGCCACTGTCAACTTGCCTTTACCCTTCTTCTTGAACTTCTTCTTCCTTGCACCTCCAATTGCCTTGGGGCCACCCTTTGGCGCATGAGAGGTCAATGCAAAATGCGCCTCGCGCTTGCTCCCCTTTAGGAGTTCCCTTTCGGACTCCTTCAAGACAGATAACAACTCTCCAAGAGTGTCATCCGTATCCATCAACTTGTAGTTGACTATGATTTGTTTCCAAGTATCAGGAAGTGACTGCAAGATCATATCTATAGTCAGATCAGCCTCCAAGACTATTCCCATATTGGCCAACTCATCAATATCGGCAATCATTTGAGCCCCGTGGGCTTCAACTGATGCGCCGTCTGTCATCCGGGAGCGGAAGAGTTTCCTTACTAGCTCGTACCTCTTCATCCGCTTATTGGTGCGGTGAAGATCACGCAATCTTGCCATCATGTTATAGGGATCCAAATCCCTATTCTGGCGTCTGAAATGCTGGGTCATTGCAGCTAGCATAACTGACTGAGCTTGGTCACAATCATCACTATGAGTCTTCCATAACTCTAGCTCCAGTGGCTCAGTGGGTTTAGGCGGGAGAGGTCTCTGAATAGTATACAGTATCCTCTCAGCCCCAAGCACTATCTTGAGGTTCATTTCCCAGTCGGCAAAGTTTGTCCCTTTGAAGACATTATCGCCCATGATTATGTCGCGGATATTACCTTTGCCAATCATCTTGACAACTATAGTCCAACTATAAAGTCAACGATGTTATGGGTACAGTCAAACTGTTACATATAAAAATAACAATATATTAGTCCAACTAATTATTTAAAATATTGACGAAATAATTTTGAAAGACGCGTAAGGCTAAATATCTGAATGAAATTGCAAATTCAATAATAGCCTCCCACTATTTTCTTCAAGTTTCTAACCCTCTGTAGAGAACTCGGGAAATCGAATTTCCTAGTGGGCTAGGATCCCGTTAAATAACACACAACCTTGACTTTGGCCAATAAAAATTGTATGCTATTTAACATAGGTAGATCTCCATGATCAATTGGATCTCATCCAATTCCTAGATCCGGTTAGGTGGACATCCAAGTCCGAAACATATGTATAATGTCAATGTATCTAATACATTTTCCTAACCCTATCCTCCGAATCAACTAGGCCTTGGCTTTGGCCAAAAACAAACCTAATGATTCCAGTTAAGCGGGACCCATTGACGAGGAAAGTTTCGTAATCAATGTCGTTGGACAAAAAGTGATCTTGACTTTGGCCAATAAAAATCACGATTTGGACAAGACACCGATATGCAACAAAACTCTCAATGATTCAAGTACATCCTTGATTGACAAAGGTCTTGACTTTGGTCAAAAACAACCAATGCCAACTTCGGATCTTGAACAACAACCATTCAATGGAAGGATATTCCCTTAATATAAATTGAGGGATTTTCGCGTAATTGGCAACCATTTATTTATCTTTGTTAGGTCTCATCATCATACACCCTTAAGCATGCTTCTAAAACATCAAAAGCGCGTAAAGTAAATTAATAGTGATATGCGGATGGATATATAAACAACTTGTTCCTAGAACAAATCACTCCCTTTCCCTCTCCCCGTTAGCACTATTCTACTTCTACCCAATTACATAATACAATAAGAGAAACTCATTTACATTGAGGGGAATTAGGTGAGAAGAGAATACAAAGAGATAAAGAGATAAGGCTGGACACGCAGGTCCAATTATATAAATTCCAATTTACAATAATTTCTAAATTAACACACCCTTTCCCTTCTAATATCCATCCGATATACACTATTCATTCATCACATACATATATATATTCAAACAAAACATGCTTTTACAACCAATCTAATCCAATTAATTAGTCTTTGTTTAAGTGATCATCCAATGTTCAAACAACGGTTTGATTTTGCGCGAGTCCAACTCGATTGAGAATAAGTACATAAGGTACGAATTCACGAATTATATACTACGAACTAATATCTAATTTACTATATTCGTTCTTTTCCTATTAATTCACTTATTTATTCTTCCAAATTAATATAAATGTTATACTTTTATGTGCTTTAAGACTCGTACTTAGATTCTAATCCAATAATCTCTAGGGTCTCAAAGCCCAACTAACATCTGACCGGAAAAACACAACACGTATATAACGCAAGCGCACGTATCGTTTCAGTATATAAATTCATCCCACGCGGACTGAATGTCCTACTGTTGTTATTAATTGTTGAATTCTATTTTTACAAATATATAAAATTATGGATAAGATGGGAATAGAATTGATGGCTTGATATGATTGGTTGATTGTGATTTGCTAAATAAATAACTAAAAAGATAAAAGAAATACTAAGGAATAATAGTGAAGACACAAAAATCTAAGGTTGTGTTGATTTCTTTTAATATCATTTAAAAGATGAATGATTATTTTATGTTTTTGTGTAATAAATCATTTACTAACCTGGAACACTAAATTATGTAAAAGCCTCTTCGATGGTCAATTACAAATACCCAATATAACCCAATTGAACCATATTCCTATGTCAACCACATTACCTGGATTCATTAAGTGTAAGTTCCAATTATGGCTACCCCCGCCCTACACAGGTATATTCCTATCCTGTAAGGAAATATATTAAAGGGTTATCTATCCTCAAGGAAGATCGTGGGCTATTAAGTCTAAGGCTGAAACCTTAAAATCCCTATGTCTAGTTCATTTTAGATTTACCATATCAATCTCAATGGGTGATCAGACAACAAGAAGCATTAAGCTTAAGACTTAATAAATAAACCTTTAAATTACCCAACTATAAAATAATCCCTTATAAACCGGTGATATTAAAAGTCATCACAACCCATAATTAACTAACACATAATTAGGACTAGTAAAAAACATAAAATTAAAAGACATAAAGTAAAAATGCTGAAAAGTAAATTACAATAAAATAAAATGCTAAGGTAAAAGGAATTGCTTTTATACTACTAATTTGTTAGATATCTCCCAAAATAATATATAAACTTGTGTTAAATTTACCAACCACCAGTCTGGCGGTATCCTGATTAAGTCAAATTAAGTCCAACCAGCCATTAAGGCGGAACCAAAAATAAATTTACCAACCGACCAGTCTGGCGGTATCCGTGATTAGTCAGGTTTAAACCAGATTAAAATTAAATTACCAACCGACCAATATAGCGGTATCCCTTATTAAGTCAATATTTTAAATAGTTAATATATTATTTTTAAGGGAGATTAATCTAAATAGCAATAGTAGAAGAATTACCTTTCACCCTAGCTGAAAAAGTTACTTCAACATGGTGAATAGTAAAAACTGTAAAAAGTAAAAAGTAAAAATTAAAATACTATTACAAAAGTAATTAAATTATTTACAAAACTAAAAATAAAAAAATAAAAATAAAAAAATAAAAAAAAAATTCTAGAGAGAGAAACTCTCTCTAGAGAGAGAAAGGTATTATGAAAAATGAAATTTCGCGGCCTATTTATAGCAAAACAAAATTCACTGTTTGGGAACTGTTCTCGCGTCGCGACGCTAAGGCGTTGCGCGTCGCGACGCTCAAATGTCGACGTGGCACAATGAGACGGCGACACGTAGCGAGGCGGCTAACTGTGCAAGCGACACGTGTCAAGGCGGCTAATTCTCAATTATTGTGATGACGTCATGCTGACGTCATGCTGACGCGGAGGCGACGTGGCGATGACGTGGCGACACGTGGCGCTGACGTGGCGTGGCGGCTGACTGTACAACTGTCGGCACAATGGGATGGCGACACGTGGCGACACGTGTCAAATTCTGATTGGCTGAGGCTGACGTGGCATGTTGACTCGGTTGACTTGCTGACGTGTCTGATGACGTGGCATGACACGTGGCATGGTTGACTCGTTGACCGATGACATGGCTGATGACGAGGCGACACGTGTCATGTCAGAGTGTCGGCAGCATATGAAATGTTGACACGTGTCACGGCGCACGTTAGCAGATCGGATGTGATGGTGACACGTGGCACGGCGCATTTTAGCAAAGTCAAACTTTTCAAATTGTTGACCCGTTGACCATGGCGCATTTTAGCAGAACCGGCACACGCTGGGCGTCGCGGCGCGCAGTGCTCCTGCGTCGCGACGCGAAGAAGACCAAAATAACCCTGTTGACGCATTTTTGTCCGGTTTTGCCCCAAATTGCCTCCAGTGCTGTCCAAACTTTATTTATCTGCAAAATAACAATAAAACACATCAAAACGTTCATAAAACTCAAGAAACTATACAAAATATTAAGTTAAATGAGTGGGAAATAGTGATATAAATACCACTCATCACACCCTCAAACCTAACATTTTGCTAGTCCTCGAGCAAAATACAAAATAAAATAACATAACAAAATTTAACTAAGCCACTTTCGTAGGGATCACGGTTACATTTAGCATATGCAACAAGCCTTTAAACCCCTAGGTGTCCCTAGTGGACGAGTGTAGTCTCGTGAGGGTTTACAGCAATGATACCCACAAACATTTTACAAAAGTAAAAAGGTATTTAAAACTAATGCACACAAAGCAAAAAGACAAGCGAAAAGAGAATAAAGAAAGAAAGTGACTAATCAAGTGAAAAATCTACTCCAAGTTACTAGTTGTTTTGTTTCTTTCTAAATTACCGAATAAGTAAATTCTCCGATTGTTTTTACCATTCTCCATATACACAGCCAACAAAATATTAATCATTTCATTTTTGCCCACAACAGTCATAAGTGCAGTTGATAAGAGAGTATATTTTTGTCCTAAAGTTCTATCAGATTTCACACCTTTTTTTTGTAGCAATGGAATAATTTTTCTGATTTTTCTGATTTTTTTCTTTGATTTTTTTCTTTGATTTTTTTATTTTTATACAATACCTTCCGTCTATGTAGCGAGCTTTGGGTCGGTGGCTCCCAAACCAGTTGGCTTTAGGGCACCAGGTGTTAAGACACCCCTATGAACTTAATTACTCAGACTTCAGATATAAAATATATATATATATATATATATATATTTTTGCAGCATCTTCGATCCATGTAACGAGCTTTGGGCCAATGACTCCCAAACCAGTTGGTTTTAGGGCACTAGGTATTAAAATACCCTTACAGACTTAATAACTCGGATCTCGGACGTTTTTTTTTTTTTTTTTTTTTTTTTACTCCATCACTATTTAGAGATGCTTCCTCCAATTAAACTATAGCACGGAATATTACAAACTTTTCAATTTTAGCTCATGTCCGTATGTTTCCATGTAAGTTCATAATACCTGTCAACTGAACATATGAAGATCCAATTTAGTCAGTGTTAAGGAGAATTCACAAATTAAATAATTCAAAATGAAATAAACAAAAATTAACTTATTTCGAAATAGGTTTGAGATACGTCTCAGGAGCGGAAATTCCTTACTCGGCTACCTCTCACCAATTTCACCTTTTTAGTCAAAATAAAAAACACAAAAAATGCAAAATATTTTTGTAATTTTTTAAAAATTTTCAATTTTTTTGTATTTTTCGAAAAATTTTGAACTAAAAATAAAAACAACATACAACTAAAAACAAGGTACTAATCAACTAAATCCCTCCCCCAAACCTAAATGAGACATTGTCCCCAATGACTTAAACAGTAGAAGAAGAGTTAGAAGGTAATACCTGATCAGCTGAAATTTTACAGGAAAAATTACCGATAAAGATTTATGTCCAAATTACGATTCTTACACGATTGTTATTTGACCATTAAAAATTTTGGCAGAATCACCTTTAAAAACTCAAACTTTTTCCCAAAATTCACCCTAAAAAATTATCACCAATCAAATCCCAACTTTGGTATTTTTCAGAAAAATTCGACACTGAATTTTTGATTATCCAACACAACCTAAATCTATCAAATGCCACAAACAAACTCCAAATACCAAACTCAATTTCTTCGCCCCCAAATACTACGAATCAAATTCAACCATCCAACACTTCCTAATCCAATCCACAGTCAACCAATTCATAATTCAATTTTTCAATTTACCCAATTACCCAACCAAATCTAATTTTTTATCAAATCATTACCGTATTTTAGTTTCTGATTCAGCAATTGGTTCGGTTGCTTGGTTGTTTTGGGCGTGGTTGTTCTTGGTTTTGGGGGTGATGGGTCTGTTTTGGAGTATTTTGGCTTGCGGAGGTCGGCTATGGCAGTCACGGCAAGACACGGCAGTGGGCTCGGCTTGGTGTGGTGATGAAGGTCGGCTTTGATCCTGACAGAATGGCTTGGCAGTGGTTCGGTCGGCAGTGGTGATGGGTTGACTTTGTCGGTTTTTTGCGGTTTTGGGTTGGAGATCCGGCAATGGTGCGACTTGTGTGGTTTGGTTCAGGCGAGACAGTGGCGATGGGTAGTCTCGGTTTGGTCTCGGTGATTAGATCTCGGCGATGGCTCTCGTGTTGAGTGTTTCGTGGTGGATGGGTTGGTTTTGATGGTGAAGGACTCGGCTATGGGGTTGCCGATTTCTGGTAGTTCTCGGCTGTGGTTCTCGGTGGGTTGGCTTGCGGTGGTCGAGGGTGATGATTCTTGGTGATGTGGGTGCGGTTGGTGGGTCGTGGTGATGGTCTGGTTTCGGTTGGATTTGGCTGCTGGGTTGAGAGAAAATGGTGAGATCTGTGAGGAAGGAGGAGTGATCTGTGCGTGGTGGCCACTGGTTTTAGGCTTGTAATCAAACCAGTGTCGCGACGCTGAAATTGGTCGTGCGTCGCGACGCTTCGGTAATTTTTAGGGATTTTTTTTTTTTTTTTTTTTTTTTTTTTTTTTTTTTTTTGGCAAAACCATGTCTTGCGACAGATAAATCCATAGGGACGCGTCCCAAAAGATGTCTCCTTACTTGGCCGTCTCCTGGATCAACTTTGTATCTTCGTGATTTTGTCAAATTTTTATTTTGAAAATCCCGCTTGCACTGGCTTACTTTGTCCTGAAAAATTCCGTTTTTAATTTTTCCTGCAAAATTAACACAAAAAAAATTAAAAAGTTCACACAAAATATGAAAAATAAATTACAACAAATTGCATGGGTTGCCTCCCTGCTAGCGCTAAATTTTTCGTCTTCAGCCAGACGTGACTGAAATTTATCTGTTAAGGAGGTTTCAGTGTCGTTTTGGATGTCCGATTAAAGACAATCCCGTGAGCGTTGCTTTTGAAGGGTCTCTTCCAACGGTAAAGTGGCAAAAATAATTTTGTCTCATTCAGTGATCGTGCCATTTTTTTAATCTTTATTGCTCTAGTGGTACCTGAAAAGAAAGAAAGAAAATCAGGAGGTCTCGTATGATGTTTGACTTGGAATGGAAGTTCCATTCTGTCAAACTTCTGGGTGATATCTTTGATTTGTACTCCCCAAAACAGCGATGTTTTTCCTGAATGCTCTGGATTTTTATTAAGGTCAGACATTTGCTCCTCCATTTGCTCTGTTTCTTGCTCCACATTTTCTTCACAGATGTATTTAAAATTTCTGTATTTAGTTCTTCATCTGTCATCTGTGAAATACATGTTTCAAAATTGTCAACCTGAGAATGAAAAGAAATGTTAGATTTTAGGTCTTCATCCTCTGATTCGGGTGAATTGATTGGCTCAAGTTGATCTTCTTCAAACATTTGTGAAATGGAATCTCCAAGATCTTCATTTTGAGGATTCAGAATTCTATCCTCAATTTTTGATGCAGTTGGTACAAATATTTCAGCTTCATCCTCGTCAGAATCTGAATAATAGAAATCAAATCGAGACTTTGCCGGTTCAAGTTCCTGAACTGATACATCTGGTTGTTGATACTGCTCAGCCTCCTCCTCTGTTGAAGTGTCATTGTGGATTTCTGGGTTCTCGAAGGCTTCATCAGTGTCATCTGAAACTGGTTCTTGAGGTATGATGTTCTGGTTTTCTATTAATTGTCTGATCTGATCTGTCATTCTCTGCATGGATTCTGCGTTACTCTGAACTTGTGCATCAAATTGAGCTGTCTGTTCTTTGAACATGTGAATCAATTGATCTTCCTCTGATGGTTCTGGTTTTTGATAAGGATCGAAGGAAGATGGTGGATAAGATGGAAAATGTGATTCTGTGAAATGTGATGGTTCTTCGTACCATGAAGGATCTTGATAGTTCTGCCACCCTGGATGGTAGTTGTATTCGCAATAATCGCTTGTGTGGTCACCATTACATATGTCACATCTCCACATTGAGTTCTGATGAGCAAATGTAGTATTGTTTGGTTCTGGCATCCAGTGATATCATTGGGCTCGACAACAGGCCTCAGAAAACCGGACTGTTGCTCCCAGATGTGGGGTGTATCTTCTTGTAAAGCATGTAATCTTTCAATCTCCCAGTAATGTTCCATTTTAAGTCACCTGAAATCAAAAGAAAGAAAATAAAATTACAGATAAAAATAAAGAAAATTAGATACAAGTAAATTAGATAGCTTCTTCAAAATTAACAACTCAATAAATATAAGTCCCGGCCCCGGCAACGCGCCAAAAACTTGACCGGCGTAAACACACACGTATAACGCAAGCGCACGTATCGTTCAAGTAGTATAAAAATATCGATCCCACGAGGACTTAATTCCTACTGTTGTTATTAATTGTTGAATCTATTTATTTACAAATATCTAATTATAGGGAGAATAGAATTGATTGCTTGATTGATTTGGTTGATTGTAGATTTGCTAAATAAATAACTAAAAAGATAAAAGAAAATACTAAGGAAAATAATAGACACAAAAATCTAAGGTTGTGATTTCTTTTAATATCATTTAAAAGATGAAGTGATTATTTTATGTTTGTGTAATAAATCAGTTTACTAACCTGGAACACTAAATTATGTAAAAGCCTCTTCCGATGGTCAATTACAAATACCCAATATAACCCAATTGAACCATATTCCTATGTCAACCACATTACCTGGATTCATTAAGTTTAAGTTCCAATTATGGCTACCCCCGCCCTACAGGTATATTCCTATCCTGTAAGGAAATCTATTAAAGGGTTATCTATCCTCAAGGAAGATCGTGGGCTATTAAGTCTAAGGCTGAAACCTAAAATCCCTATGTCTAGTTCATTTTAGATTTACCATATCAATCTCATTGGTGATCAGACAACAAGAAGCATTAAGCTTAAGAAGACTTATAAATAAACCTTTAATTACCCAACTATAAAATAATCCCTTATAAACCGGTGATATTAAAAGTCATCACAACCCCTAATTAACTAACACATAATTAGGACTAGTAAAAACATAAAATTAAAAGACATAAAGTAAAAATGCTGAAAAGTAAATTACAATAAAATAAAATGCTAAGGTAAAAGGAATTGCTTTTACTACTACTAATTTAGATATCTCCCATAAAATAATATATAAACTTGTGTTAAATTTACCAACCGACCAGTCTGGCGGTATCCTGATTAAGTCAAATTAAGTCCAACCAGCCATTAAGGCGGAACCAAAAATAAATTTACAACCGACCAGTCTGGCGGTATCCGTGATTAGTCAGGTTTAAACCAGATTAAATTAAATTACCAACCGACCAATATAGCGGTATCCCTTATTAAGTCAATATTTTAAATAGTTAATATATTATTTTTAAGGGAGATTAATCTAAATAGCAATAGTAGAAGAATTACCTTTCACCCTAGCTGAAAAAGTTACTTCAACATGGTGAATAGTAAAAACTGTAAAAAGTAAAAAGTAAAAATTAAAATACTATTACAAAACGTAATTAAATATTTACAAAACTAAAAATAAAAAAATAAAAATAAAAAATAAAAATAAAATTCTAGAGAGAGAAACTCTCTCTAGAGAGAGAAAGGTATTATGAAAAATGAAAATTCGCGGCCTATTTATAGCAAAACAAAATTCACTGTTTGGGAACTGTGCTCGCGTCGCGACGCTAAGGCGTTGCGCGTCGCGACGCTCAAATGTCGACGTGGCACAATGAGACGGCGACACGTAGCGAGGCGGCTAACTGTGCAAGCGACACGTGTCAAGGCGGCTAATTCTCAATTATTGTGATGACGTCATGCTGACGTCATGCTGACGCGGAGGCGACGTGGCGATGACGTGGCGACACGTGGCGCTGACGTGGCGTGGCGGCTGACTGTACAACTGTCGGCACAATGGGATGGCGACACGTGGCGACACGTGTCAAATTCTGATTGGCTGAGGCTGACGTGGCATGTTGACTCGGTTGACTTGCTGACGTGTCTGATGACGTGGCATGACACGTGGCATGGTTGACTCGTTGACCGATGACATGGCTGATGACGAGGCGACACGTGTCATGTCAGAGTGTCGGCAGCATATGATGTTGACACGTGTCACGGCGCACGTTAGCAGATCGGATGTGATGGTGACACGTGGCACGGCGCATTTTAGCAAAGTCAAACTTTTCAAATTGTTGACCCGTTGACCATGGCGCATTTTAGCAGAACCGGCACACGCTGGGCGTCGCGGCGCGCAGTGCTCCTGCGTCGCGACGCGAAGAAGACCAAAATAACCCTGTTGACGCATTTTTGTCCGGTTTTGCCCCAAATTGCCTCCAGTGCTGTCCAAACTTTATTTATCTGCAAAATAACAATAAAACACATCAAAACGTTCATAAAACTCAGAAACTATACAAAATATTAAGTTAAATGAGTGGGAAATAGTGATATAAATACCACTCATCAACATCCAATGTTTAATTTAATTCAAGTCAAATGGGCTTTCAATTGATTTATTAAGGCTGGGCTTTGTCAATGTGGGTCATACCCAATTACCAAGCCCAAATAAGGAATCACCCTTAAGTGCCATAAAACCAATTTCAATCAAGCCCTAAGGCCCAATTAAATTATTAAAGCCCATTATATTATATTTGGACTTAATGGAGTGATTTAGGCCCAAATTGGATCCAATCCATTTGGCCCAAATCTACTTGGTCCAACCAAGCCCATTATGCCCAAATACAATATTAAAAGCCCAATTCACCAATTAAGCCCATTAATTAAATTTTAATATTCCAAACATTAAAGTCCAATTAATTAAAGTGTAAAACCAAGATTAATATATTAAACCAAATATTTCAAAAAATACCCATTTAATTTATTAATCATTTATTGTTCAAAATAAATGTCCAACATTAATTTTAACAAAAAATCAACTCCTTTTCATGTCCTTGTACATTCGGCCAAGGTGAGTTTTTTGTGTCGATTTGTTTTTCAATCCGATTGAATTACTAATCTACGTCCCGTACACGTTCTAAGTCATCCAATGATCTTAAACACAAAAATTTCAATCCACTCCAAGTAGCAACACATTCGGCCAAGGCATGAATTTGGGGAAAAATCATCCAATGCATTTTTCATAAAATTGATTCCATATAACATCATGTTATACACATGCAAGCATACTTATTAATCAAATTTCATAAGAACATGCTTATATCAATTTCTTCATGCCATTCGGCCAAGGTCAAGATTTTGGGGAAAAATCATCCAATGCATTTTTCATAAAATTGATTCCATGTAACATCATTCTATATACATGCAAGCATACTTATTCATCAAATTTCACAAGAACATGCTTCAACCAATTTTGTCAAATTTTAACCTAAAGTATTTCATGCTTAACCATGGCTCCATGATACCATTGTTGGTTTCTATAATATGTCCCAAGGAAAGATTAAGCATTCATGAAATACTATAAATGAATATATATAAAAGACTTGAAGCATGTCGGAATCATACTTACAAAGCTATGTGATGAAGAAGATGATCAAATGGTGGAAGCTCCAAGTGTTGGAAGATTCGGCCAAGAGGAGGAAGAAGACTTGAAGCTCCAAGCTTTTGTATTCCAGCTCTTTGATGGTTTCCCTATCACCTCTTTTGATCCTTGCTTGTGCTAGCAAAAATGGAGAATAGAAGATCAAATCTTCCTTTTTCCTTCCATGGAGTTCACGGCAATGTGAAGAAATTTGAGAGAGAAAGAGTTTTTGTGTAATTGATTTTGTTTTACCAAAAATAATTTATATTTATGCCATAATTTTATTAAATTAATAATAAATCTATGACACAAACCATGCAATGGCTTAGAGTGTCAAACACTCAAACTCCATGCAAAACATTTGATGTAATGCACACTATCACCATGCAATGCCTTATCAATTAAATAATGCATATAATCGCAAGTGTCATGTGGGCCCCACACGTTTCCCAATGAAAGTGGGCCCACGTCCACTCACGCGTTCGGGTTCGATATTTCCGAAATACCGAGCTAGCGTCGCGACGTTAATTAAATCGGATTTAAATAAATAATCGCTCCTAGCGAAATTATTATTTACGTCGCTTACGAATTAATTCTAAATTAACTCGTATGCCCGAATTAAAATCTAATTTTAATTTCGCGTCGAAATTGAATTTCGATTATTATATCGAATACAATAATTTTATCGATTAATTCCAAATTAATCGTTCTCTCTCTAAATTAGGCACTTTATCCAAGATAAAGTTTCTCCGCAATTAATCCAAGATTAATTAAGTCCGAATCAAATATCATAGGTGAATCTTCAGGAAGCGACCCAAGAGATCTCCGGATATTTTGGCAGTAAATACGGTCGTCGGATAATCCGAACACGTACGTACCTCGTACTACGTCTTTACCGATTTACAAGACAAGGTTGGCTTCTAGCAAAGCGCCATGCCTACCCAATTCTCCAGAAATATTCTTATAGGAATATAAGATCTGTATCAGGCGTAGTATACCGTAGTATTGCGTACATCGATCCAGTATCGGATGATCACATGCTAGGCCTGGGGCTGGAGATGTGTCTGCCCCGTACGAAACATATATCGGACATCAAGCAACTAGTCTCTTTAAATCGGACAATCCTGACCTGGTCATATTGTCCCGACGGTTGCAACCTTTTATAGAGTGCTAGTTCTGTGTCCTGCGTGATCATCACCTCCATATGTCTGAAGCGATACTTCCATCTTGACATCACATCCAGTACACTACGATTCTCGATAAACCCAGAAGAGGTGTACACAGAACCGGTTAAGGTCCCCAACCACCAAAACCAAAGTTTACCGATTGTCGCAAGTACTAGCGATGTAAGTCTTAGGTTAAGACCATATACACCTACCCTGATGCGGCCTCCCATAGACACGTAGACATACTACCAATGGGATTCCGCGGGGTCTATCCAGAGCGAAGCTGTTTTCCGTACCATCGGTAAAACACAACCTCCTATCGCACTTGCATAAGTATCCAATACTTAAATATATGAGAACTATGCCGTTGTGCCCTCACAACGTGCACAAGCGCAATACTAGTCTATTCCGCATTATCGATGTCCAGTCTCGATAATACTACGACTAGGGATATTTAATGATTAAACCTTTGGGGACTGATACTGTCTCATATCATTCTCAGTCCAGGTACTAATCATATGGACTTTCGCCATTTATAAGTCAAAGTAAATAATATTACAAAACGGCAAAAGGCAATTTCATTATCACATAGTTAATTTTGTACAATAATACAATATCATTTACAAACAGTGACGCTATGGGACATAATGTCTAACAGCACAAGCCCATCAAAGTGGGGGCGACTGTAGACACTTGCATTTTTACATGAAAGCTCGATGATGAGCCACGTTCGGAGGCACTACCCGATAAGTTACAGAAGTCACGGGAAAATAGACGTCGGAAGAGAATTCAGAAAATAAATATCTTGACAGATTTGATTCATTTGCTTAGCCTCGAGTTCGATCGATGGACCTCTGTTTTAAAATTTATCCTCGGCCTAAAACCCCCGCAAACCACACCAAGCCACACACCACCAACCCACACGCCCAAGCCCACCAAAGAGCCAATCTACAAGCCTAAAGCCCATCAAATCCCATCCAAAAAATATACAACACATTAAACACATGTTAAAATCCAAAAAAATCACCTTCATAATTTAAATAAATCATATGCCTAAATTATATAAATCAAATCAAATATCCTAAATCCATTTCCTAAACTAAATAAATCACCTTCCTAAATTGAATATATCTTTTCCTTATAACACTGTAATTGAAGATACCCCCCATGATTGCATGATTTCTTTCCTTCCCATGCAAGGAAAACCCTAGCCCACTCCTATAAAAAGAGACATAAACCAAACTTTATTACCTCTGGCACATTCACACCCAAACAAAAAAAGAATAGCCCTCAATTACCGTGAAACACAGTCCCCAAATTAGCCCCCATTGTCGTGAAACACAGTCCCCGAATCAGCCCTCCATTGCCGCAAACACAGGCACCAAATCAGCCTTGAATTACCAAAAATACAACAAAAAACAGCCCCTGCTTCACCGCAAAACACAACCCCAAATCAGTCTCTATATTACCAAAAATACAACAAGAAACAGCCCCAAAAAATCCCACTGCACTACCACAAAACAGCCCCAAAAAATCCCCTTGCATTATTGCAAATTACAGCCCCTCAACACACCCAGACCACTCAGGAATAGTAACCCAAACAGTAGCCCAAACCAGATAAAACAGCAGCCCAAAACAGTGAGGCAATGAAGGAAAATATTGAACCAGTGAATCGAAGCAGTTGCAGAGCATTAACCCTTCCGACGGTCGCGTAACGCACTTCCAAGAGGTGACTTAAAATGTAAGACCTTGGGGCACCCTTTTATTTACTCTCGTTCATCTTTTTCGATTATTTATTAGTATTTCGTCGCATGCATATTGTTGGTCTATGTATATGATTGTTGATTGGATGAATGATTTTGTGCTATCTCTCACGGTATATCGGATGGAAATCCAGACGTAAATTCTGTAGCCGAATATGAATGGACGGTAGTGCGGTCTATACGTAGGATACAACTCCCCGTATTGCTTGAGAAATGCACATATTTCGTTTTGTCTAATCTTGTGTTCCCCTATTATTCATTATTTCACAATTTATTTTTCGCATGCTGTTTATTTATGCAATGATAATGTAATACGCATGGGAAAATCACGTTGGATTAAAGGTCCTCTGTTCTAGGGATGAGAAGTCTAAGGGCTACCTTTACCACGATGCCTTTTTCATGCCAGACATAATATGTTGGGTTTAACGTGAGATATGTTCAATCGGGCATTCGAGGTCCTTATAGATGTTGGCCTTGGTCGCATCTCATTCCTTTTATTAATGTTATTCACTTTTTGTGTCGCATCACTTCATGTTTATTTTCATGCATAATCCCTCTTTGGTTATTTCTTTCACGTTAGGAATTTAATTATACCTCTTCAATGTTTATGCATAGACAGTTATTATTTATTTATATTTTAGCATTTATCTATTTAATATGTTCATAAGATTGCGTGCTTTCCTTTATTTCGTTTACTCATATGTATGCAAACTTAGATATAGGTTATTCTTATATGTATATGTTGCGTAGACTTGGTTATATTATCTCATGAATCCGTTCATTACAAGTGACATATGTAAGGGACCATTCTGAACCCAATGGTTTGAGGTCTTCCCTTGCGAGGGGTGAGTGCGGCCTTAAATCATTTCCCAGTTCACGCTGGGTGGCGACTCCTTTATTCTCTGATTTAGTACCCCACGGGCTACTCCGTACTCCCGACCGGGCCACGAGCCTGGAACAGCATCGCTGATTTCTGTGTTCTACATACCACAACCTAAAGGTTACACTGCCCTCTCGTATCACACACCTGTCATTCCTAGAAATTCCTTAGAAGACAATTTGCATTCATTTATAGAAGCCGAGAGTAAAACCAATCAAAGGTTTGAGTCATTGATAGCTCTGGTAGTTGAAGATAATAATGAGATTAAGAGTCTAGTCTCTAAGTTGACTAATGTCTTGAGTGTGTAAGAACAAGGAAAGTTTCCATCTCAAGCTCAAAAAAATCCATAAGGGTAACACATGGCACAGGCTGATCATGAGGCATCCAATGTAAAATGTGTTAATGCTATAATCACTAGGAGTGGTAAAGAGGTAGGGATGCAGGACACCTCCAACATTATAGGTGCCACTAAAGATATAGTGCAAATATTCCTCAAGAAGAACAAGTGCCACATATCCCAGTTCGAGTACCTTTACCTCAAGCCCTTATGCCTACTGTGAGAGCTACATACCCTAATGGTGAGATCCTAGAACATTTAAAGTAAGTAAAGATTAACCTTCCTCTATTACATGTGATCAAACAGATTCTTGCATATGTGAAGGTTTTGAAGGATCTATGCACCATAAAGAGAAATCATCACGTGAAGAAGACTACATTCTTGACAGAGCAAGCAAGTTTCGTAATTTACCAGAGGGCCCCACCAAAATATAAAGATCTGGGATGCCCCAATATTACTTGCCATATTGGCACATACGAGTTTGGTCAAGCTTTATTAAATTTAGGTGCTAGTGTTAATCTCATGTCATATTCTATTTATATGCAGCTCAGACTTGGAGAGATTAAACCTACATCAGTGGTTTTACAGTTAGTTGATCGCTCCATTAGAACACCATGAGGAGTAGTTGAGGATTTTTTTACTACAAATCGATAAATTCTACTATCATGTTGATTTTCTGATTTTAGATACTCAATCTGTGGTTAAAACTGAGTGAAACATTCCACTCATCTTAGGTAGACCTTTTTCTTGCTACAGCTAATGCCCTTATCAATTACAGGAACGGTCTCATGAAGTTATCATTTGGAAATTTGACACTAGAAGTGAATATCCTTCATGTTGAGAAACAACCATGAGATGATGATCAGTGCCACTATACAAACCTGATAGACACAGTCTTGCCAGAAACAGCCTCTACATAACATAAATCTAAACCTCCCAAACTGGAGCTGATCCCAAAGAACCATAAAAAGAGAAAAAATAGAGTTAGTGCCCACTTGAAGATGATCAATGGAAAGTTAAAAATGAGGTTGAGCCAATTTTTCCATATGTGCAGCCTCAAATTTCAACCATCAGTAGACCATGGGGGATTCATGGATAAACTACCACAGTCAGCCAAAACATTTGTTTCATGTCTTAATCACCAGTGCCCAACAAAGAAGAATGCATATGGGAATACTTGGTCCGCTATATATGAGCCATCATGACAACTTGGGTGGTTACATCTGGCTAAAGACGTTAAACTTAGCGCTAGTGGGGAGGCAACCATTGCACCTGCATTTATTTTTATTTTTATTTTATTTTGTTTTCTTTATTTTAGTTTTATTTTATTTTGTGCTAATTACATGTTTATTATTTGCATGAGTATTTATGTAGGTGTTAACGTAACCCACACAGCCCACGCAACTAAAATCTTACCAGTGGGAGCCTGATCAACTCCATGCATGGTAGTGTTGTTCCTCACTCTTATTTTTTATGTTTATCTTACATTGATGACAATGCAAGTTTTAAGTGTGGGGGTGTACGCATGTAGTGATAATACCTGTTATTAAAAAATATATATATTTTAGTTTCTAGTCCTTATTAGTAAAGCATAAGTCCAATGATGAATATTGTTTACTTTAGGATGAAATCTTAGAAACGATAAGTTCCTAATGTACTTTTATGTGATGCCTTGAGTAGTTGATCTAGGTTAGACTCGTAAGCACTTAACTATAGGTTTTCAGTAGTGAAAACCTTGGTAGTTGGCAAAGTGACTAGTTGAAGAAATTGTATATTGATGAATGACCGTTTGCTTAGATGTCTATCTCGATTTGCTAGTGTTATGATGTATGGTATGGTTAAAAAATTAAAAAAAACAGAGAAAGTTTGAAAGAAAAAATGTGAATAAGAAAAAAAAATAAAGAAGAAGATAAAATTGAACCGCCTATAACCAATAAGTAAGAAGCTACAAAAGGGCGAGTGTTAGGACCACCATGAGGATAAATGCTACCTTAAAGGGTAGGTGTGTTGAAAAAAAAAAGAGGTTTTGAAAGAAGAAAAATAGAGAAATCATACCATACTGAGCACAGAAAGGCAATTACAGAGTATATTTGAGATATCTAGGTTGGTTTGACCCATAAGATCCCAATTTTTAAAAGAAATCATTGAGTTTGTTTACCTAGGAGTCAAGCTATGAATGAACCTTTAAACACACACACTGTGAGTCTAGCTTAGATGATTTATTCAAGAACTTGGATTTGGGTTGCATTGAGTACTTTGAAGGTTCTCTAATTTCATTACTAGACATTCTTTGAGGACAATAATATGTGTAATAATGGAGACAATTTCATTTTGTTATTTTTTCATGATTGTATGTTTTGAATGACGTTTGTGGGTATCGTCGCTATAAGCCATCACGAGACTATAACTCATCCACTAGGGCCACCTAGGGATTTAAAGGCTTATTACATACACTAAATGCAACCGTGATCCCTACAAAAGTGGCTTAGATAGTTTTTATTTATTTTTAATTTAGTTTAGTTCTTATTTTCTTTTTGCGCTTGAATTGTTAGGTACTAGCAATAAGCTGGTTGGGGTTGTCATAAGTGCATGAAAATGTACTTTGAACATCGCTAATTCAGCTTTGGTTATCAAGTATTTAATCTTAATTATAGTTTATTTTATGTTTTTTTATTAGAAAGCAATGGAACATGAATCTTGGAGCAATTACATGTGTTTCGAGACCTTACAAACGCATCGGAATCACGCGGGAAGAGCAGAAACCCAGAATCGGCAAAACCAAAAATTCAAATGGCACCACAGTGCCTCCTCAACAATGCAAACATATAAAACTCCCAAGAGTTGGGCACTACAATGCCACTTTCTAGTGCCGCAGTGCCCCGGTAGTTCCTCAGACACTAAATTAGGTCGCATTTTATGCGCATAAGGACTCCAGAACTTCCCTATATATACCCAAGCTCGTCCAAAACCCTAAAAGAGGGAAGAAATACACAACAAAGAGTTGAAAACACATATTTGAGAAAGAAGAACGAGGAAGCTTCATGCCGGACAAGATGTCTCTCTGATCTCTTCAAGTTGTGTATCTTTCTTCTATGGAGAACTAATCTCCTAGGCAAAACTAAGGATGAACTCTTGTAATTATTTTTCTTATATTCATGTCTTTGATTTTCAACGTTTAATATAATTGATGATTTATTATTCTCTATTATCTTTTGATTATGAACCCAGAGATTGTGTTTTACCAATTTGCATATAAGAATAGTCATGCTTCTTCTATGTGTGATTAGGAAACCCAGTTGTGACTGGTTATGTTGTTTTTTGAGTAAATCTTCTACTGCAGTATTGCCTGTGGGTATATTGTTGACGTTAGATAGGTCATAACAATAACATAGTGTGTTGTTAACATAGAGAAAATAATTCATCGATTACCTGAGAATTTAAATTTTTTTGATTGAAATATCTTCCGATTGTTGGTTTAGGATGTGAAACCTTCAATTGAGTAATAAAAGGAATCAACTACTAAATATAGGAATTTGATATAAGAGGGATTCCCGACGCCTTGCTGCTTCTCTCTACTGATAACTTTTAAGTGTTTTTCGTAATCTTTAATTTACATTACCAATTCAATCCTTCTATTTAGTTAAGTTATTGTTGACATTTTGTTTAAGTGAATTAGTTCCTTGTAACCATCTCTATGAGGAATCGAAAACCCAACTACACTGCGATAACCACAAGTACTTTTTGGAATACCACTATGGATATATGAGATATCCTCCATACTTTGATGGAAGTCACGTTATAGACCTATTTATGTAAAAACCTTCGCCTGTTCGTTGGGTGTTGATTGATCCTCAGGATATCCTCTGTGTGTCAAGATAGAATTCGTCAACTTTATGTACAGAGCATAGGTATTCAATATGGAATTAGCAATCTGTTAAATCCATGGGCCCGTAGTACACTATAGAAGTGAGTTCTAAGTGTTATTAAGAGATTTCTAATAGAAACGTTGACGTGATTATATCATAGAGATTTGACGTTTATATCTAGATCTCTGGAATAATCCAAATACCTGTGACGGAGGGATTATACGTATGCAATGACCTCGACATCTATGGTTCAGTGAGTTTATCTGCGTTTGTCATAATTTATGGGGGGTAGATTATGGACACTAAATTATTTTCGTGATAGATATGTCTGAACCTAGAAAGTCTCCCTAATGAAATATACTCGTAGAGCACTAAGGCAACTTTTATGAATAATATTGATTATTTATAAATAGTTTAATGGTTAAACGAAAGATACATGCATATGGGGCCTTTTGGTCATTTCCTAATTAATTTATATTTGTGTTGAATATATGATTTAATTAAATACACATTAATTAATTATAAAATTATGATATTTTACATATATCATTAATATTTGTATTTGGATTATTTAAAGTAAATATAATACACATATTTGAATATTTATTTTTAAATAATTATTTTATTATTAAAATAATTAAAGTATTTAAAAATATAAAATATCTAAGTTGATATTTTGGTTAGGAAATATCTTAGTGTACATGTTTGACTTTTACTTTAAATATAAAGGTTATCAATTTGGATTTGACTTCTTGATTTTTATTTGAAAGATTTAAAATATCTATTTTATTTTTTCTCTCAAATTTCAGCCAACCCTAGAAGTATTTAAGGGTTTCAATTTTTCATTTGCTTCACTTTAAGTTGAGCTTCCAAAAAAAAAATAAACAAATGGCGTTGAGAAAAAAGAGAAGAAGTAAGAAGATTTTTCAAGAAAACTTGCAAATTAGTAAGTAATTTCAACTTTTATTTAGAAGGAAAAAAGTTTCTTTTGGTCTTGGCTACAACATATGTTGTTCACATATTTTTCTACTCTCTTATGTTTGTGTTGTGATGTTTGGAAACTTGAATGAAAGATGTATACATATATGTTAACAGAGTATGCTTATTAAGGGTTTATAAGAACACTTTTGGTCATTGGATGATCTTGTTGTCATTCTATAGTTGTTACGCCACTCATTTATGACCAAAATTGTTCTTGAGTTGTTTCAAAGTGGGAGACTTGTTTGGTGTTGTGGAGATTAGATTAAAGTATTGGATTATGTTAATTTTGATTAATTTTGGCTAATTTGATTATTTAGAAAAATTAGGGTTTTAACCTAAACCAAAATTGAGGCTTTTCATATATGTATTGTATTATGATGTATATAAGATATACAAATCATTTTGGTAGTGATTTGAAATCACTTAAATTTGTATTTGACAAATTAGGACTAAAATGATCAAAATGCAAACCTTTGGGGTCTCACGGCAATTAAGGAAAAATTCTGGATTTTGGGTAAAAATTGAATTTTTGAGTATTGAGTAATTAGAATAAATTAGTTTATTTTAATTACCCAAGAAAAATTATTGAAATATGAAAATTTTTATTTTTCGTGTTCCGCTGCGTTACCTCGGTAATACGCCATAAAACCCCTACATTCTCTTCTCGACACTTGAGAAAATTCTGAATTTTTCTTTTCTTTGCTTTCTTCTCAACACTTTAAGAAAAATATTTATCTTACTCTCTCAAAACTCTTGTGTATATGTTTAGATCACCTTCAATCTCTCAACTATTGAGTCGAAAACACACTCAAGTGGAGTCCATACCAAAGCATAAGAAGTGACCCACTAATAACAAAGCAATAAGGTAGTTAGGTCATACCTAATAAATATAAATTATTGGAGAGTATGGCAATCCATATGGTCTTGTCTCCAAGATAATTTAAAAATCATTATCATAATAATGATGCAAATACCTTAATTATGATGTAATAATTATCTCATAATTATTACTAACTTGATTATTTCATAATCACAATTTGATTATCTCATAATCAAATAATTCTAGAAAACATTACATTAAACACATTTAATATAGTTTTCATTTGTGAAAAATTATATTATTAATCTTATTAATAATATATTAATTTATATGTAAGTATATAATTAGACAATCCAATTACATTAGGTTTGCTACAGTTAATCGAGTTATCACGAGGACCAAATGGACTTACAGTTCCGAGCTCCAATAATCTTGAAATATTAATTAAACTCTTTAATCAAATATTCTGAATTATTAACTTCGCATTATTCCACTAAAAACTCAAAGTTGAACTCTCGTTGCCGTAGATGGAAAATATAAACGGAACAACTTCGATATCCATCGATATAATCATTACGTATGGATTGTCCCTTCACGAATATCTCAAAATTAGAGCCGGGTCATCAGTTCATTATACCCCTCTAATTATTTTATACATTAAGTACCATTGATTCTCTAATGAATAATTAATTCATAACTATTATGAATATTAATATTTATATTCGTAATTGAAAGACTTGAGCTCTCTAATTGTTCAAGTACTGAATCAACCCTTAAGAAATATACTCTTCTATTTGTCGTAAGAAAGAGTGAACTCCATATCTATGTAATACGTTCCTAGCCACACACCAAACCATATCCCTAAAATACGTAGTTATTGGTCGGGACTGCTACACCAACCTCACCTTAGTAAATCCAAGGACATTGCCTGTCATGTAGGAGTTCGTAGTACACTCAAGATTAAGATCAATCCATATATGATCATCTAGTAGATAAAATGAATTTCTTCAGTTAACGGATATTATAGGATATTCATTTCTATCTTGGTCTAGTCTTATATGATCACATCATACAATGTGCCTTCATTCTCATGTCACTACATGAACGATCCAAGGTCAAAGTCGTTATACAAGTATAGAATGGACCACAACTATAGATAAACCACAAACAAAGTACCTGTTTTGCTTGCTCACTATGGACTGTTTTAGATTATTAACTTCAGACTCAAATTCTCTTGTGTATCACTCATACACTAAGTCTAAAAGCACTAGAGTAATCAATGGTAAACAAGACAATTTACAATATGCGATTTAAATCAAATAATTTTGATAAATGAATAATGCATCTATTATTTCAATAAATAATTCTATTTACCAATACATAAAGCTCTAGGGCAAATATATGTAGGAGCGAAGCGGGGTTTATCGCTATGCCTATGATGTTTGGCGACCACGACACTGTTAGGCTCGCAGCCCATTGAGAGTACAGAGTAGCCCGCAGGGGACTAAACCGGAGAATAAATGAGTCGCCACCCAGTGTGAACTGGGAAAATATTTAAGGACGCACTCACCCCTCGCAAGGGAAGTCCTCAAACTGTTGGGTTCGGAATGGTCCCTTACTATGCCAATATAATAGACGGGTTCACACAATGGTATAGCCAAGTCTTATACAGTTCATGCTAAATAATTCAAATAAAAACACAAATTTGCACACCCATAAACATTAATATAAATAAGAGCAAATTAGATTAAGAAATACATGGTACGATAACGAGAATCATAATAATCAAAAGCAAATAAAGCGTTAATAAGTAAATGATAAACAAAAATGGGGGTTAATCATGCATATATGAGTATTTCCCGAGTGGTACGTGGAGTTGTATCCCCAATACATACCGCACTACCGTCCATTTAGATTTCGGCACAGAATTTACGTCTGGGCTTCCATCCAATATACCGCAATGGATAATAACACACATAACCATCAACGTAATGGAAACGGTCATAAAAAGGGTGAAATAATAAAATAACAATAAAAGTAAATAGACAAAAATCTAAATAGCAAAAATAAATGCGGAATAATAAAATAATGATGAAAATGAATAAATAAATAATAAGATAAATAAAACTAAATGGCTAAAAAAATAAATAATAAAATGCCGAAGAAGAAAAAATAATGTGACCAGAAATTTGGCTGTCTTTAATGTAGGACTTTGCATACCCGGCTGGACGTATTTCACGTCCAGCCAGGCATGCCGTGTCCAGAACTATAAAAAAAAATAGGGTGCCCTCAGGTCTTACCTTTTAAGCTGCTTTCTTGAAAGTGCGTTAGGCCGTCGCCGGAAGGATTGATGGTTTGCTATTTCACTGTTTCTGCTCACTATTTCGCTGTTTCTGCTCGCTATTTTGCTGTTTCAGGTTGCTATTTTTGCTGTTTTTGGGATGTTATTTTTGGTTGTTTTTGGGTTGCTGTTTGGTTGTTTTTGGGGATGCTGTTTTGGTTGTTTTGGCTGCTGTTTTTTGGTTGTTTGGCTGCTATTTTTGCTGGTTCTTTTGGCTGCTATTTTCTTCTATTTTTCTTCTTTTTTTTTTTCTCAGTTTTTCCTCTGTTTTTGGTCTCAGTTTTTTACTATTTTTTGGTGGGTTGTTTGGTCGTTGTTTTGGTGTCTTTAGGGGCTGTTTTTGGCTATTGTTTTCTTATGTTTTTTTTTGCGGTTGATGGCTACTATTTGGTTATTTTAGAGGCTTCGATGAATGGCTGTTTTGGTCGGTGGTGGGCTGCTTATTTTTTACTTCTTGTGTTGTTGTTTGTTTGGTTGAGGGCTGTTATTTTTGGCTTGTTGTGTTTTTGTTTGTTCGGTGGAGGGGTATTCTTTCTTGGCTTGTTGTGTTTTTATTTTTTCGGTGGAGTGTTAGTCTCTAAGACATGCCATGAGATCCTAAACATTATTCTATGTGTGAAAAATCAAGTAAAAGTGGCGGAATCACTTACATTGATTTAGGGAGAAATTTCATAAATTCCTTTCTTTGGATGAAGCTCTAAGCTTTTGTATGTTGTTTGGTTCTTGGGTGAGTTTCCCTATCACCTCAAATGACTCCTCCAACTGATAGCTTTGTGAAAAATTTGAAGCAAAAATTCACTTCCAAAAGAGAAGAGTATTCGGCCAAGCCAAGAAAAAAAAAATAGAATGGATAGTTTGTGTTGTGTTTCCAAAACTTGGTAGGTTGTGTGTTTAATGAATTTCATTTATTATGCCAACTACTTCCATCAAACTTTGACAAGTGATGTAAGTCATGTGTTCCCACCACATTTAAATTCAAAATTTAAGTTGGCTTCTCCAACACACAACTAAACTAGGGGCCGGTTTTTTTTAATCCGATTAAACAAATTTATTAAATCCAATTAAATTAAAAAATTACGCCTCACAAAATTATTACGATAGTTGCTTTTGAATTAATTCTAAAATATTTTGTTCGCCCGAATTAAAATCCAATTTTAATTTCGTATTGAAATCTGATTTCAATTAATATATCATATATATTATTTTAGCCCCAAATAAATAAATTAAATAGAAAAATCCAATTTAACTATTAAATTTATTTTATCGATTAATTCTAAATTAATCACGTTCTCTCTTCTATACGAATTTAATCCCATATTAATTTTCTCTCTCAAAATTAATCCCAGATTAATTCTATATGAGTCAAATTTCATTGGTGAATCTTTGGGAAGCGGCCTAAGAGATTCTTGGATATGTTGGCAGTAAAGACGGTTATCAGACTATCCGAGCACATGCGTACCCCGTACCACGTTCTAACCGATTTACAAGACATGGTTGGCTTCTAGCAAAGCACCGTGCCTACCTAATTCTCCAGAAATATTTGTCGAGGATTATTATCTGTATCAAGCGTAGTAATACTATGTAATGCGTAATACAATCCAGTATTAGATGTCACATGCTAGGCCTAGGGCTTGCTCTGTGTCTGCCCTGTAGAAGCATATATCGAATCCCGAGTAACTAGTCTCCGTAATCAGGAAGTCATGACCTAGTTATACTATCCCGATAGTTGTAGCTTTTAAGAGTACTAGTTTTGTATCCTGTGTTACCATCATCTTCATATAACTGAAGTGATACTCCCATCTTGACATCACATCCAATACACTACGATTCTCAGTAAACCCAATACAGGCGTACACAGAACCTGTTAAAGCTCCAGACGACCAATACCAAAGTAAACTGATTGTCGCATGTAATAGCGATGTAAGTCTCAAGTTAAAGATCATATACACCTACCCTGATTCAGATTCCCATAGACACATAGTCATACTACCAATGGGATTCCGAGTGGGTCTATATAGAGCGAACAGTTCCCGGTCAACCGGCTAACAGAACCTCTTATTACACTCGCATAAGTATCCAATACCTAAATATATAAGAACTATGTCGTTAAGCTTCCATAACGCGCACAAGTGTAATACTAGTCTATTCCGCATTATTGAAGTCCAGTCTCAATAATACTTCGACTAGGGATATTTAATAATTAAACCGTTCATGGATTAATACAGTCTCATATCTTATTAATCTGATTTAACCATATGGACTTTTATCATTATATATATCCAAGTAATCTAATTTCAATAATGATAAAATATCAATTTCCTTTTGTCACATAGTTTATTTGTACAAAAACACAATATCTTTTACAAATAGTGATGCTATGGGTCATAATTGTCCAACAATCTACCACTCGGCCTATAGCCAATCACTCAAGTATCTAATACCTGAACTATGTACATGTCGCTCAAACCTTTTTGCTGAGATATAGCTTTCGTCAGCGGATCTGCAATATTATCATCTGATGCGATCTTCTCGATCTGTTGAGTTTCAATCAAGTCCCAAGATCATAAATCATGCATAAAAACGAGTTGAATACAACCAAATGAGGTGCGGAAAAACTCACATGGATCGGTAGAGATGCAACAAAGATGGACCAAATTCGCACTTCATGTTTCTGCCTCCCTCCAAGCTCGGCAATGGCAGTGAACTGCATGGTGGGGGCTGTTTTGAAGCTCCAAAAATCGGCCATGAAAGACTCCATTGAAGCTCAAAGCTTCAAGCTCCAAAAATTAATCCAAGCTCATAAATTCGTTTCCCTATCACCTATGTATAACCCAAGGTGTGTGCTAGCACCACATCTTCTTCCTTGCTTCTCATTTGCTCGGTCAAACCAGAAGAAAAGATGAAGAAAACGGTCATGGAGACCGTGAGAGAGAGATGAAGGGTTTTGGCTCCAAAAGCCTAAAACCGTATATGTTCCAAGAGAGAGAGAAAAGCTTTTTCATTTTTTGTTTTATATATTTACCAAGTAAATAATAAATAAAACATATATTACTTTTAATACAAAAGTCAAAAAGCAAGAAATAAATAATGTTATATTTCATTTCAAGCTTTTAAAAGCTTTTCACCAACCCAAATCAACTATTCACATCAAATCCATCTACTTTAATAAAGTGACAACATGTCATGTCACATCACTCAAAGTGACAAGTGACTTGACGATTGATGCGACTAGCGATTTGACGCTTGATGTGACTTGCGTGCCGCACTCGAATTCGAAATGCGAATGCGCTCGCAATCACTTTCGGGCTCGGGTTCGTTAATTCCAAATTAACGAATTTTCCGTCGCGTCGTAATTAAATGATTACGCCTAGCGAAATCACTATTCACGTCGCTAACGAATTAATTATAAATTAATTCGTTCGCCCGAATTAAAATCTAATTTTAATTCCGCGTCGAAATCTAATTTCGATTAATATATCGAATATATTAATTTTATCGATTAATTCCAAATTAATCGTTCTCTCTCTTTAACGATATTTTATCTGAGATAAAATATCTCCGTAATTAATCCCAGATTAATTTTCTCTCTCATCGAATTAATCCCATATTAATTAAAGTGCGAGTCATACGTCATCGGTGAATCTTCAGGAAGCGACCCATGAGATCTCCGGATATGTTGGCAGTAAATACGATCGTCGGACTATCCGAACACGTAAGTACCTCGTACTACGTTTATACCGATTTACAAGACAAGGTTGGCTTCTAGCAAAGCGCCATGCCTACCCAATTCTCCAGAAATATTCTTACAGGAATATATAGATCTGTATCAAGCGTAGTATATCGTAGTATTGTGTATATCGGCCCAGTATCGGATAGTCACGTGCTAGGGCTGGGGCTGGATAAGTGTCTGCCCCGTCCGAAGCACATGTCGGATGTCTGGTAACTAGTCTCTATAATCGGATATGCATGACCTAGTCATAATATCCCGATGGTTGCGCAACACTTAAGAGCACTAATAGCGTATCCTGCGTGACATCATCTCCACTATATCTGAAGTGATACTTCCGTCTTGACATCACACCCAATACACTACGACTCTCTGATAAACCCAGAAGTGGTGTACGCAGAACCGGTTAAAGCCCTGTACCACCAAGACCAAAGTCTATCGATTATCGCAAGTATTAGCGATGTAAGTCTCAGGTTAAGACCATACACACATACCCTGATTTCGGCCTCCCATAGACACATATTCATAATACCAATGGGATTCTGAGGGGTCTATCCAGAGCGAAGCTGTTTCCCGTACAATCGGTGAAACACAACCTCCTATCGCACTTGCATAAGTATCCAATACTTATATATATGAGAACTATGCTGTTGTGCCCTCACAACGTACACAAGTGCAATACTAGCCTATTCCGCATTATCGATGTGCAGTCTCGATAATACTCCGGCTAGGGATATTTAATGATTAATCATTCGGGGACTGATATTGTCTCATATCATTCTCAGTCCAGGAACTAATCACAGAGACCTCTCTTCATTTATATATCTATGGTGATCTAATCACAAATGATGAGAGTGCAATTTCCTTGTCACATAGTTAATTTGCTACAACAACACAATGATCTGTGCAAATAGTGATGCTATGGGTAATTTTATCCAACAATCTCCCACTTGGCACATAGCCAGTCACTCGAGTGTCTAACACCCGAACTATGTACGGTTCGCTCAAATTACTGAGGAAAGGTTTTCGTCAGCGGATTTGTTTGATAATCGTCTAACGCGATTTATACGATCATCACATCACCACGATGTATGATCCGAACGAATCAGATGATATAAAAGTATATATCTGGATCGTCGATGAGACCTTTAATTCCTTAGCCTGTGCTGACGCCTAGCTCAGCTGCTAAAAGAACTATATCTAATCTAATTAGATTTATTTTCGATCCAAATGGCTTCTATTGCTGCCTCAGCTGCAGTAATAATCCGCATTTGTTGTTAATTCGGCAACAGTTATCTTGCTCGGAATATTTCCAGCTTACTATGCCGTTATTCAAACTTTATAGTACCGTAGTAGTTAATTGTTTGGAAACTTGCAGCGGTGATCCCAGTCACTTCAAGTTGTCCTTCTCCATAGTTTAAGACAACATCTTTAGTTCTCTCAGATACTAACAGATGTTCTTAATGTTCAATCCAGGGACTATCACTTGGATTGACCTGATCGTGACTCCATATGCTCGAAGCGTATGAGACACCAATACAAGTACATATTAAATGTACAATTTCCAGAGAGTGTTAACAACTCCAAATCTATCCCTGTAGATCTTTATTCCTTGAATAAAGGTTGTTACTCCCCAGAATTCTACGGAGATTTCTCTATGAAAGAATATCTATGAAAGCCAAGCTTTCACCAATTGCTTTATGGGAATTTCATTGTCAGTGCCCTCCCACTAACCTCCTTATATACACAAGAATTATTTCGTTTTGAGTCAAATCATAAACTATTATGATTATTTCAAAACGTCAGTTCCAAGAACCTTATGCTTGTTTCAATCCAAACATGGATCGAATAACCCGCAAACCTTGTTTGTCGGTTATACAAAATCGTCAGGATGTTGTAAGCATCCTCCAAAAGGTTTCCTTTTCAGGAAAGCGATTTTGATCTGCAACTGACACATTTCATAAATGAAATATGCAGTTATCAACAAGCATCTTCAAAATGGATTTACCATGGCAACAGGTAAAAGGTTGAACCATTATTAACACAATGTTGATAACGATACCTTTCCGTCAAAAGCCCAGCTTTGTACGTTGGTATGTTGCCTTCCATGTATGTCTTCCTTGAAGACGTTTAATGTACCAATAGGCACAATGCCTTGTGGTACAACAACTAGTATCCAAAATAGTTGTTAAACATGGAATCCATTCCGGACTCATGGCACTTTGCCATAATAGGGAGTCGATACCTTGTATCACTTCCTCAAAACGTAGTCGGTTGGTATACCTTCATAAGATTGACATCTTTATGAAGTTAGATCAGAAACCCATACCCTATGTTGTTTTCTGACTCTTTCTGATCTACGAGTGTCTTGTGTATTTGAAGATTAATGGTATAGATTCATCATAGATGAACTATTTGTGTTCCATTAAGGACTTCGTGCCTTGAACAGTATTACTCCGATTTTCATCGAGTATCATTGTCCTCCCACTGACCACTGCATATCGGTATTCCTCTCAGAAAAAACCGCATGGTGAGCAACAATCACATTGTTCTCATGTGAGATTTACAAGTACTATACTTAAGGTTTCCCTTAGGATAACCTATATAGGCACTGTTCCAATTTGGGTCTTTCAGTTTGGTATCATCCAAACGTTATGCCTGGCATACCCAAATTACTAGAAATGAGAAACCCCGTTTCTTTCCTGTTCATATCCTATATGACATCTGTCAAACAAATTTATATGGAACCTTATTCTAAATAAGTTTTGCACTGATAATACATATCCGTTAGAGGGAAAAAGTAGCTCAGAGCGACTCGTGATAAACCATATCATGTCCAACAAAATTTGGTTTTTGGTTCGGACACACACGTCTAACTGACGTGTCTCGGGAGGAGTCCTCATCTGAAAGAATACCATACTCTTTCATGTATGTACGAAACTTACTGCTTAAGTATTTTCCATTACGGTCTTATCGTAGCGGAATAATACTATAGCCGATCTGTTTATTTACTTCGTTTCGAAACTTCAAAAGTTTACGATCTGTGTTCTTCAAAAGAAACACATAACCATAACGTGATGCCACATCCGTTAAGGTCACGAAATATTCATGTTCACATCTAGCCTAGCTAGATATGGGTCCACTTACTTAACCATGAATAGGGCTAATAGATCGGTGGCACTTACACTATTACCAAGTAAACAGTGTTTTAGGTACTTTACCTAACAACTAGATTCGTAGACTTTATTTGAATAGTCAAATCAGTCCTAGTACCCACTCTTACTCTTTAAAAGTGTGGATATACGAGTCTCGTTTAATTGTGTCCCAGACAACGATGCCACAAATAAGTCTCTATTGATCAAATCAATTTGAGTTATTTATTTGTCATTTTATATGTTTGAGATTTTAATTATATTCAAATATAAATTCTGTTATTCACATCTAATGTGTTTATCTCAGTATCATCTTTATATAATGAAACACTGAGTGTTCTAGAATATAAAGGTTTATCCATAATGGATTAAACACTGATATAGAGATAATGTTCTAGTCAAACTAGTTACATTATAACAGTTCCTAATTCAAGTACATACCGGAAGGGTAGTTCCTAAACTTAGGTATCTACGGTCAAAACAGCGACTTTCGTCCCGTTTCCGATTCGCAGAGAAATCTCGGCTTGAAGTCAGTATCCAGCTCATAGCGGATTCTGAACATCAATACATATATTTTATGTACCACACTAAGTATTTAAAATCCAATTTCAATACTAGTAGTGAACATAACTTTGACAAATTTTTAAAGTTAGAGCCTCGCCCTTTCTTTAATTCCTTCGTGTCTTCCATATCCAAATGGTAGTCACTTTGGGATATTCCAATTATCCTTTCAATATTTCACAAACCTTTAGCCAAGCCTTGGGTTTCGGAATATCGAAACGATGTGCACCTCGTGCTACATGCCCAATTGCAAACTTTGACTTTATCTCCTCTATAATAGTCAATTAATTCTCCAAGAATTATAAATTGCAATTTTAATACTTCTTAAATCTAAAATTAGATTTATGACAAGTATATTAAATTAAGCATTAAAGTCATCATCACATAAATCTTCTAAAGATTTTATGCTCTACTTATTTTGCTTAATTTTGGGCGTGAGGTATAATAAGTTATTTTATCAAATAAAGTAACCTATTATTTATTCCCAATTTGAAAATTAAATCATTTAAAATATTTTAATCCCAGATTATATTTTAAATATCCAACTTTTCAATTTTATCTTGATTACAATAGTCCAACTATTTAATCAACGATTAGTGGTACTA
Source organism: Zanthoxylum bungeanum (assembly GCA_019454045.1). Lineage (NCBI taxonomy): Eukaryota > Viridiplantae > Streptophyta > Magnoliopsida > Sapindales > Rutaceae > Zanthoxylum > Zanthoxylum bungeanum. The sequence goes on along the minus strand of SKCR01019472.1, from coordinate 28,486 downwards.
TATATATTATAATGATTATAATAGTCCAACTATATAATCAAATATAATCCAAATTAATTAACCTCAATTACATTGATTACTATAATCCAATTATAAAATCAACTGTAAACTGAAAAGTATAATACAGTCCAACTGTTTATTAAAACAACAATTTAAATATTAGTCCAACTAACATTTAATATAACGACGAAATAATTTAAATGAGCGCGTATGGCGAGTAATTGAACGAATATTGCAAATTCAATTCTTGCCTCCCACTATTTTTCGTCGAGCCTCTAACCCTCTGTCGAGTACTTGGGAAACCGTGTTTCCTCCTAGTGGGCTAGGATCCCGTTAAATATCACACAATCTTGACTTTGGCCAACAAATTGTATGATAATTAACTAGGTAGATCTCTAAGATCAATTGGATCTCATCCAACTCCTAGATCCAGTAGGTGGACATTCAAGTCCCAAACATATATCTTATATATGCCTATACATCGAATGTATACCCTAACCTTTTTCCTCTGAATCAACTAGGCCTTGGCTTTGGCACAAAAACCTAGTGATCCCAGTCAAGCGCGGACCCATTGACATGGAAGCTTCGTAATCAATGTCAATGGACAAGAAGTGGTCTTGACTTTGGCCAACAAACCACAACTTGGACACACGACCGATATGGAACAAAGCCTCGTGATTAAAACACATCTTCGACGGACAAGGGCTTGACTTTGGCCAACAACCCCTGCCAATCTCGGATCTTGAGTAAGAATCACTCAATGGAAGGAAAATAAAACGCTTGATATTTAACGAGGGTTTTTCGCGTGCAAATTGGCAACCAATTTATTATCTTTGTTAAGGTCTCATCATCATACACCCAACATAACATGCAATCCTAAACACATAATAAAGCGCATATGATAAAATAATATGATATGCGGTGGATATTTTACACATTGATCCTAGATCAAATCTCTCACTTTCTCTCTCTCTCCGCTAGCACAAATATTTCTTCTACACATACAATCTAAACGTTACACTACACTTCTAAAGAAACCTCATTTACATTGAGGGGAATAGGTGAGAAGAGAATACAAAGAAATAGGAGATAAGGCTCTCGGCAGTCCAATTAATAAATCAAATTTATTACAACAATTTCTAAAATTGCCCCATTCCCTATCTAATTCCATCCGATATACATTATTCAAACATAACAACCATGTATTCATACAAGCATGTTATCAATCAATCTAATCCAATTAATTAAACTTGATAATTAGTGATCATCCAATGTTCAAACAAAGATTTGATTTTGTTCGAGTCAAACTCGTATTGCGAACACGTACTCAAAATACGATTTCTACGAATTAAATTAAATTACATAATTAAATCCAATTTAATATGCATTTAATTCTAATTCATTATTTAATTCCAATTAAATATTACACTTTATAAAATAAACCTTACGACTTAAATTCCAAATTAATCGTTACGGGTCTCAAAGCCCGATTAATATCCAATATTAATTTAATTAAAGTCCAATGGGCTTTTAAGTAATTTCTTGAGGCGTTGACTTTTGGTCAACTCGGGTCAAACCCGCAACCAAAGTCCAATCCGGGAGTTACCCCATAAGCCCAAAAATTAATTTAGGCCCATTAGGCCCAATTAAACGTCAAAGGTTCATTAGTCGCATTTGGGCCTTTTGGAAGCGGTTTTGGGCCTAATTGGATCCAACCAATTTTGGCCTAAACCAACTTGTACAACAAAGTCCAATAAACCCAATAACAACTTTAAAAGCCCAAATCCAATTTTAAGGCCCAATAATAATTAATTTCAAAAATTCCAAATTTCCCAATTAAATTACCTAAAGTGTTATATACATTATTAATTACCCAAATCAAAGTTTCCAAAACATCAAATTTGTCCAATTAATCATGCTTAACATCAATGAATCATGTCCAACATAATTTGATCAAAATCAAACCCAATTTCATGCTTCAAGTGTCTCGGCCATCGGGGAAAATTATGTCCAAATCACATTCAATACAATTGAACCAAATTAAACATAAATTCAACATCCCTAAATGATTTCCAAGTCATCCAATGAACAAAAAATCAAAAATCCAAGACATTAGGGCACTTGCCAAATTCGGCCATCACAAGCAAATTGGGGAAAATTGTTCCAAACACTTTTTTTCATCAAATTGATCTAATCAATCATCAATTAAACAACATTTAAGCATTCTAAATCATCCAATTTCATTAAACATGCTCAAAATCAAGTTTACCCAAATTAAAGTTTTGGCCAACAATAAGCAAATTGGGGAAAATAAATCCAATTAATTTTTCTTCAAATTGATTACATATAACTCTAAGTTATTCATATACAAACATTCTTAAACAAACAATTTGTCAAAATCAAGCTTAAATCAAAAAGCCCCAAATTTTGCTCAAGAACCCTAAAACGTTTTATGCACAAATGGCTCAGATACCATTGTTGAGTTTCAATCAAGTCCCAAGATCATAAATCATGCATAAAAATGAGTTGAATACAACCAAATGAGGTGCGGAAAACTCTCACTGGATCGGTAGAGATGCAACAAAGATGGACCAATTCGCACTTCATGTTTCTGCCTCCCTCCAAGCTCGGCAATGGCGGCAGTGAACTACACGGTGGGGGCTGTTTTGAAGCTCCAAAAATCGGCCATGCCATGAAAGACTCCATTGAAGCTCAAAGCTTCAAGCTCCAAAAATTAATCCAAGCTCATAAATTCGTTTCCCTATCAACTATGTATAACCCAAGGTGTGTGCTAGCACCACATCTTCTTCCTTGCTTCTCATTTGCTCGGTCAAACCAGAAGAAAAGATGAAGAAAACGGTCATGGAGACCGTGAAGAGAGTGAAGGTTTTGGCTCCAAAAGCCTAAAACCGTATATGTTCCAAGAGAGGAGAGAAAGAAAAGCTTTTTCATTTTTTTTGTTTATATATTTACCATAATAATAAATAAACATATTTACTTTTAATACAAAAGTCAAAAAAAAGCAAATAAATAAGTTATATTTCATTTCAAGCTTTTAAAAGCTTTTCACCAACCAACTCAAATACTATTCACATCAAATCCATCACTTTAATAAAGTGACAACATGTCATGTCACATCACTCAAAGTGACAAGTGACTTGACGATTGATGCGACTAGCGATTTGACACTTGATGTGACTTGCGTGCCGCACTCGAATTCGAAATGCGAATTCGCTCGCAATCACTTTCGGGCTCGGGTTCGTTAATTCCAATTACGATTTTTTTCCGTCGCGTCGTAATTAAATGATTACGCCTGGCGAAATCACTATTCACGTCGCTAACGAATTAATTCTAAATTAATTCGTTCGCCGAATTAAAATCTATTTTAATTCCGCGTCGAAATCTAATTTCGATTAATATATCGAATATATTAATTTTATCGATTAATTCCAAATTAATCGTTCTCTCTCTTTACGATATTTTATTATCCGAGATAAAATATCTCCGTAATTAATCCCAGATTAATTTTCTCTCTCATCGAATTAATCCCAGATTAATTAAAGTGCGAGTCATACGTCATCGGTGAATCTTCAGGAAGCGACCCATGAGATCTCCGGATATGTTGGCAGTAAATACGGTCGTCGGACTATCCGAACACGTAAGTACCTCGTACTACGTTTATACCGATTTACAAGACAAGGTTGGCTTCTAGCAAAGCGCCATGCCTACCCAATTCTCCAGAAATATTCTTACAGGAATATATAGATCTGTATCAAGCGTAGTATACCGTAGTATTGTGTATATCGGCCCAGTATCGGATAGTCACGTGCTAGGGCTGGGGCTGGATAAGTGTCTGCCCCGTCCGAAGCACATGTCGGATGTCTGGTAACTAGTCTCTATAATCGGATATGCATGACCTAGTCATAATATCCCGATGGTTGCGCAACACTTAAGAGCACTAATACCGTATCCTGCGTGACATCATCATCCACTATGACTGAAGTGATACTTCCGTCTTGACATCACACCCAATACACTACGACTCTCTGATAAACCCAGAAGTGGTGTACGCAGAACCGGTTAAAGCCCTGTACCACCAAGACCAAAGTCTATCGATTATCGCAAGTATTAGCGATGTAAGTCTCAGTTAAGACCATACACACCTACCCTGATTTCGGCTTCCCATAGACACATATTCATAATACCAATGGGATTCGAGGGGTCTATCCAGAGCGAAGCTGTTTCCCGTACCATCGGTGAACCAACCTCCTATCGCACATGCATAAGTATCCAATACTTATATATATGAGAACTATGCCGTTGTGCCCTCACAACGCACACATGTGTAATACTAGCCTATTCCGCATTATCATCGATGTCCATCTCGATAATACTACCGGCTAGGGATATTTAATGATTAATCCTTCGGGGACTGATACTGTCTCTGTTGGATAATATGACCCATAGCGTCACTATTTGCAACAGATCATTGTGTTGTTGTAGCAAATTAACTATGTAATAAGGAATTGCACTCTCATCATTTGTGATTAGATCACCATAGATATATAAATGAAGAGAGGTCCCTATGATTAGTTCCTGGATTGAGATGATATGAGACAGTATCAGTCCACGAAGGATTAATCATTAAATATCCCTAGCCGTAGTATTATCGAGACTGGACATCGATAATGCGGAATAGGCTAGTATTGCACTTGTGCGCGTTTGAGGGCACAACGGCATAGTTCTCATATATATAAGTATTGGATACTTGTGCAAGTGCGATAGGAGGTCGTGTTTCACCGATGGTACGGGAAACAGCTTCGCTCTGGATAGACCCTTCGGAATCCCATTGGTATTATTATGACTAGGTGTTTATGGGAGGCCGAAATCAAGGTAGGTGTGTATAGTCTTAACCTGAGACTTACATCGCTAATACTTACGACAATCGGTAAACTTTGGTTTTGGTGGTGGGGGATCTTAACTGGTTCTGTGTTCACCTTCTGGGTTTATCAGAGAATCGTAGTGTATTGGATGTGATGTCAAGACGGAAGTGTCACTCCAGTCATAATGGAGATGATGTCACGCAGGATACGGTATTAGTGCTCTTAAAGTGATGCGCATCCAATCGTGATATTATGACCAGGTCATGAATATCCGATTATAGAGACTAGTTACCAGACATCCGATATGTGTTTCGGACGGGGCAGACACTTATCCAGCCCCAGCCCTAGCACGTGATTATCCGATACTGGGCCGATATGCACAATACAATTGTATACTACGCTTGATACAGATCTAGATATTCTTTGATGAATATGTCCGGAGAACTGGGAAGACTTGGTGCTTTGCTAGGAGTCGACCTTGTCTCGTAAATCGGTAGAACGTAGTACTTGGTACGTACGTGATTCGGGCACTCCGACGACCGTATTTACTGCCAACTTATCCGGGGATCTCATGGGTCGCTTCCCGATAATCCACCGATGACGCACAACTCGCACTCTTGAATAATCTGGGATTATAAAGAAGAGAGAGAGAGAATTAATCTAGGATTAATAACGGAGATGTTTTATCCGGGATAAAATGTCGTCTAAAGAGAGAGAACGATTAATTCGGAATTAATCGATGTATTAATATATTCGATATATTAGACGAAATTAGATTTCGACGCGGAATTAAAATTAGATTTTAATTCGGGCAAACGAGTTAATTTAGAATTAATTCGTTAGCGACGTAAATAATAATTTCGCCAGGCGCAATTATTTATTTAAATTCGATTGAATTAACGTCGCGACGTAAGCTCGGTATTTCGGAAATATCGAACCCGAACGCGTGAGTGCACGTGGGCCCACTTTCATTTGGAAACGTGTGGGGCCCACATGACACATGTCATTGTATGTATTATTTTATTGATAATGCATTGCATGTTGATAGTGTAGAATGCACTCAATGTTATTGCATGGAAATTGAGTGTTTGACACTCTAAGCCATTGCATGTTTTGTGTCATAATTTTATTATTTATTTAATAAATATTATGGCATAAATATAAATTGATTTTTGGTAAATCATTTTAACTTAACACAAAACATTTCATCTCTCTCAAATGCTCTCTTCTCTCTTCTCTCACGCCCAAATGGGCACAATGCTCACTGGTTTTGAACCAGAAAACGTGAGCAATAGGGAAGCTAAGAGTGGTTTCTCATGGTGAGAAATCAAGTGCTAGCACACTTACAAGTCTTGCGAAGGTGGTAGGGAGGTTCGACCATGAGGCGGGACTCATCATCGAGGAGTTTGGAGCTTCGTTTTGAGACCGAAACTGCCAAGACAGTGAGCATGGACTGGTTGCAGTGGCGTGACAAGGCAGTGCGTTTTTGGCCTTGATTCGTCTTCAAATCGACATAACCGATCAATGTGAGTATTCCGCTACCTCCGTTGATGTGTTCACGCATTATTTCATGTCTTGATTTGATCTTGGGACCTTAGAATTAACCAACAATGGCATCATGAGCTAATGTTGCAAGCATGAAATTTTAGGTTAAAATTTGGTGAAATTGATTGAAGCATGTTCTTGTGAATTTGATGAATAAGTATGCTTGCATGTATATAGAATGATGTTACATGGAATCAATTTTATGAAAAATGCATTGGATGATTTTTCCCCAAAAATTTAACCTTGGCCGAATGGGTGTGATGAAATTGATTGAAGCATGTTCTTGTGAAATTTGATGAATAAGTATGCTTGCATGTATATAGAATGATGTTACATGGAATCAATTTTATGAAAAATGCATTGGATGATTTTTCCCCAAAAATTTAACCTTGGCCGAATGGGTGTGATGAAATTGATTGAAGCATGTTCTTGTGAAATTTGATGAATAAGTATGCTTGCATGTATATAGAATGATGTTACATGGAATCAATTTTATGAAAAATGCATTGGATGATTTTTCCCCAAAAATCCAACCTTGGCCGAATGGTATGATGAAATTGATTGAAGCATGTTCTATGAAATTTGATTAATAAGAATGCTTACATGTATATAGCATGATGTTATATTGAATCAATTTTATGAAAAATGCATTGGATGATTTTTCCCCAAATTCATGCCTTGGCCGAATGTGTTGCTACTTGGAGTGGATTGGAATTTTTGTGTTTAAGATCATTGGATGACTTAGAACGTGTACGGGACGTAGATTAGTAATTCAATCGGATTGAAAAACAAATCGGCACAAAAAACTCACCTTGGCCGAATACATAATGGACATGTAAATGAGTTGATTTTTTGTTAAAATTAATGTTGGACATTTATTTTGAAAAATAGATGATTAATAAATTAAATGGGTATTTTTGAAATATTTGGTTTAATATATTAATCTTGGTATTACACTTTAATTAATTGGACTTTAATGTTTGGAATATTAAAATTTAATTAATGGGCTTTAAAAAAATTTAATTGGGCCTTATGGGCTTAAAATTGGTTTTATGGCACTTAAGGGTGATTCCTTATTTGGGCTTGGTAATTGGGTTTGACCCACATTGACCAAAGCCCAAGCCTTAATAAACCAATTGAAAGCCCATTTGACTTGAATTGAATTTAACATTGGATGTTAGTTGGGCTTTGAGACCCAATAGGATTAGATTTAGAATCTAAGTCTTTAAAGCATATTAAAAGTGTAAACATTTAATTTGGAATTAAATAATTGAATTAGTATTGAATACGAATTAAATTAGATTTAATAAGTAGTTCGATATAATTCGTGAATTCGTACCTTATGTACTTATTCTCAATCGAGTTGGACTCGTGCAAAATCAAACCGTTGTTTGAACATTGGATGATCACTTTAAATAAAGACTAATTAATTGGATTAGATTGGTTGTAAAAGCATGTCTTGTTTGTATATATATGTGTGTGAATACGTGGTTGTGTTGAATGAATAATGTATATCGGATGGATATTAGATGGGTGGGCAATTTTAGAAATTGTTGTAATAAATTCGATTTATTAAATTGGACCTGCGTGTCCAGCCTTATCACCTTCTTTCTCTTTGTATTCTCTTCTCACCTATTCCCCTCTATGTATATGAGGTTTCTTTAGAAGTGTAGTGTAACGGGTAGAAGTAGTACAAGTGCTAGCTTGAGTGAGAAAGGGAGAGATTTGATCTAGGATCAATGTGTTAAGTATCCATCCGCATATCATTATTATTTTATTTCATACTCGCTTTATTATGTATTTAGAATGCATGTTTAAGGGTGTATGATGATGAGACCTTAACAAAGATAATTAAATTGGTAGCCAATTTGTACGCGAAAATCCCTCAATCTATATTAAGCAAATATCCTTCCATTGAATGATTCTTGTTCAAGATCCGAAGTTGGCATTGGTTTGTTTTTGACCAAAGTCAAGACCTTTGTCAATCAAGGATGTACTTGAATCATGAGAGTTTTGTTGCATATCGGTGTCTTGTCCAAATCGTGATTTTTATTGGCCAAAGTCAGATCACTTTTTGTCCAATGACATTGATTACGAAACTTTCCTCGTCAATGGGTCCTGCTTAACTGGAATCATTAGGTTTGTTTTTGGCCAAAGCCATGGCCTAGATGATTCGGAGGATATGGTTTGGAAAATGTATTGGATACATTGACATTATACATATGTTTCGGACTTGGATGTCCACCTAACCGGATCTAGGAATTGGATGAGATCCAATTGATCTGTGAGATCTACCTAGTTAAATAGCATACAGCTTTTTATTGACCAAAGTCAGGGTTGTGTGTATTTAATAGGATCCTAGCCCACTAGGAAACGCGGTTTCCCGAGTACTCCACAGAGGGTTAGAGGCTCGACGAAAAATAGTGGGAGGCAAGTATTGAATTTGCAACATTCGTTCGAATACTCGCTAAACACGCTCATTTATATTTTACTCGTCATATTAATCAAAAGTATTAGTCGGACTAATATTTTATGTTGTTTTAAAAAATATATATAGTTGGACTATATACAAACTCATTCAATATATAGTTGATTTTGTAATGGATTATAGTAATCAATATAATTGAATTAAATGATAGTTGATTTTATAATGGGATTATAGTAATCAATATAAAATTATAGTTGATTAAATAATTGGATTATTGTAATCATTATAATAAATAGTACCTTAATAATTGATTAAATAGTTGGACTATTAAAATCAAGAAAGAATTGAAAAGGTTGAATATTTAAAATATATAATCCTTGGATTAAATGTTTTAAATGATTTAATTTTCAATTGGGAATCGATAATAGGTTAATTTATTTGATAAAATAACTTATTATTACTAAGCCCATAATTAAGCAAATAGTAGAGCATAAAGTCTTTGGAAGATTTATGTGATGATGACTTTAGTGCTTAATTAATATACTTACAATAAATCTATCTTTAGATTTAAAAGTATTAAAATTGCAATTAATAATTCTTGGAGAATTAATTGACTATTCTAGTGGAGAAAAGTCAAAGTTTGCAATTGGGCATGTAGCACAAGGTGCACATCGTTTCGATATTCCGAAACCCAAGGCTTGGCCAAAGGTTTGTGAAATATTGAAAAGGATAATTGACATATCCCAAAGTGACTACCATTTGGATATGGAAGACACGAAGGAATTAAAGAAAGGGCGAGGCTCTAACTTTAAATATTGTCAAAGTTATGTTCACTACTAGTATTAAAATTGGATTTTAAATACTTAGTGTGGTACATAAAATATATGTATTGACGTTCAGAATCCGCTGTGAGCTGGATACTGGCTTCAAGCCGAGATTTCTCTGCGAATTGGAAACGGGACGAAAGTCGCTGTTTCGACCGCATAAACCTAAGTTTAGGAACTACCCTTTGGGTATGTACTTAAATTAGGAAATGTTATAATGTAACTAGTTAGACTAGAGACATTATCTCTGTATCAGTATTTAATCCGATGCGGATAAAACCTTTATATTCTAAAACACTAAAGTGTTTCATTATATAAAGATGATACTGAGATAAATACATTAGATGTAAATAACAGAATTTATATTTTGAATATAATAAAATCTCAAAAACATATAAAATGACAAATAAATAGCTCAAATTGATTTGATCAATAGAGACTTATTTGTGGCATTGTTGTCTGGGACACAATTAAACAAGACTCGTATATCCACACTTTTGAAGAGTGGGTACTAGGACTGATTTGACTATTCAAATAAGGTCTACGAATCTAGTTTATTAAACAAGACTCGTATACCCACACTTTTAAAGAGTTGGTACTAGGACTGATTTGACTATTCAAATAAGGTCTACGAATCTAGTTTATTAGGTTAAATACCTAAAATACTATTTACTTGGTAATAGTAAAAGGGCCACCGATCTGTTAGCCCTATTCATGGTGAAGTAAGTGGGCCCATATCTAGCTAGGCTAGATGTGAACATAAAAATTTCGTGACCTTAACGGATGTGACATCACGTTGTGGTTATGTGTTTCTTTTGAAGAACACAGATCGGAAACTTTAGAGTTTCGACACGAAGTAGACAAACAGATCGGCTATAGTGTTATTCCGCCACGGTAAGACAGAAATGAAAATACTTAAGCAGTAAGTTTCATATATAAATGAAAGAGTATGGTATTCTTTCATATAAGGACTCCTCCCGAGACACGTCAGTTAGACGATGTGTCTGAACTAAAACCGAATTTTGTTGGACATGATAAGGTTTATCACGAGTCGCTCTGAGCTACTATTTCCTTCACAGGATATGTATTAACAGTGCAAAACTTATTTAGAATAAGGTTCCATATAAATCTGTTTGACAGATATCATATAGGATATGAACAGGGAAGAAACGGGGTTTCTCATTCCTGATAATTTGGGTATGCCAGGCAGGACGTTTGGATAATACAAAACTAAAGGACCCAAATTGGATAAGTGCCAATATAGGTTATCTGAAAGGGAAACCTTAAGTATAGTGCTTATAAATCCCACATGAGAACAATGTGATTGTTGCTCACCATGCGTTTTTCCTGAGAGAAATATCGATATGCAGTGGTCAGTGGGAGGATAGTGATACTCGATGAAAATCGGAGTAATACTGTTCAAGGCACGAAGTCCTTAATGGAACACAAATAGTTCATCTATGATGAATCTATACCATTAATCTTCAAATACACAAGAAACTAGTAGATCGATAGAGTCAGAAAACAACCTAGGGTATGGGTTTCTGCTCTAACCTCATAAAGATGTCAATCTTATGGAGGTGTACCATCCGACTACGTTTTGAGGAAGTGATACGAGGTATCGACTCCCTGTTATGGCAAAGTGCCATGAGTCCGGAATGGATTCCATGTTTAACAACTATTTTGGATACTAGTTGTTGTACCATAAGGCGTTGTGCCTATGGTACATTAAACGTCTTCAAGGAAGACATACATGGAAGGCAACATACCAACGTGCAAACCTAAGGTTTTGACGGAAAGGTATCGTTATCAACATTGTGTTAATAACGGTTCAACCTTTTTTACCTGTTGCCATGGTAAATCCATTTTGAAAATGCTTGTTGATAACTGCGTATTTCATTTATGAAATTTGTCAGTTACAGATCAAAATCGCTTTCCTGAAAAGGAAACCTTTTGGAGGATATTTACAACATCCTGACGATTTTATATAACCGACAAACAAGGTTTGCGGGTTATTCGATCCATGTTTGGATTGATGCAAGCATAAGGTTCTTGGAACTGACGTTTTGAAATAATCATAATGGTTTATGATTTGACTCAAAACGAAATAATTCTTGTGTATATAAGGAGGTTAGTGGGAGAGCGCACTGACAGTGAAATTCCCATAAAGCAATGGTGAAAGCTTGGCTTTCATAGATATTCTTCATAAGAAATTCTCCGTAGAATTCTGGGGAGTAACAACCTTTATTCAAGGAATAAAGATCTACTGGGATAGATTTGGAGTTTGTTAACACTCTCTGGGAAATTGTACATTTAAAATGTACTTGTATTGGTGTCTCATACGCTTCGAGCATATGGAGTCACAATTGGGTCAATCCAAGTGATAGTCACTGAATTGAAGATTAAGAACATCTGTTAGTATCTGAGAGAACTAAAGATGTTGTCTTAAACTATGGAGATGGAGAACTTGAAGTGACTGGGATCACTACTGCAAGTTTCCAAACAATTAAATACTGCGGTACTATAAAGTTTGAATAACGGGACAGTGAGCTGGAAATCTTCCAAGCAAGATAACTGTTGCCGAATAAACAACAAATGCGGATTATTGCTGCAGCTGAGGCAGCAATAGAAGCCATTTGGATCGAAAATAAATCTAATTAGATTAGATAAATTTCTGTTAGCAGCTGAGCTAGGCGTCAGCATAGGCTAAGGAATTAAAGGTCTCATCGACGATCCAGATATATACTTCTATATCATCTGATTCGTTCGGATCATACATCGTGGCGATGTGATGATCGTGTAAATCGCGTCAGACGATAATTAAGAAAATCCGCTGACGAAAACCTTTCCTCAGCAATTTGAGCGAATTGTACATAGTTCGGGTGTTAGACACTCGAGTGACTGGCTATGTGCCAAGTGGGAGATTGTTGGATAATATGACCCATAGCGTCACTATTTGCACAGATCATTGTGTTGTTGTAGCAAATTAACTATGTAATAAGGAAATTGCACTCTCATCATTTGTGATTAGATCACCATAGATATATAAATGAAGAGAGGTCCCTATGATTAGTTCCTGGATTGAGATGATATGAGACAGTATCAGTCCACGAAGGATTAATCATTAAATATCCCTAGCCGTAGTATTATCGAGACTGGACATCGATAATGCGGAATAGGCTAGTATTGCACTTGTGCGCGTTGTGAGGGCACAACGGCATAGTTCTCATATATATAAGTATTGGATACTTGTGCAAGTGCGATAGGAGGTCGTGTTTCACCGATGGTACGGGAAACAGCTTCGCTCTGGATAGACCCTTCGGAATCCCATTGGTATTATGACTAGGTGTCTATGGGAGGCCGAAATCAAGGTAGGTGTGTATAGTCTTAACCTGAGACTTACATCGCTAATACTTACGACAATCGGTAAACTTTGGTTTTGGTGGTGGGGGATCTTAACTGGTTCTGTGTTCACCTCTTCTGGGTTTATCAGAGAATCGTAGTGTATTGGATGTGATGTCAAGACGGAAGTGTCACTCCAGTCATAATGGAGATGATGTCACGCAGGATACGGTATAGTGCTCTTAAAGTGATGCGCATCCAATCGTGATATTATGACCAGGTCATGAATATCCGATTATAGAGACTAGTTACCAGACATCCGATATGTGTTTCGGACGGGGCAGACACTTATCCAGCCCCAGCCCTAGCACGTGATTATCCGATACTGGGCCGATATGCACAATACAATTGTATACTACGCTTGATACAGATCTAGATATTCTTTGATGAATATGTCCGGAGAACTTGGGAAGACTTGGTGCTTTGCTAGGAGTCGACCTTGTCTCGTAAATCGGTAGAACGTAGTACTTGGTACGTACGTGATTCGGGCACTCCGACGACCGTATTTACTGCCAACTTATCCGGGGATCTCATGGGTCGCTTCCCGATAATCCACCGATGACGCACAACTCGCACTCTTGAATAATCTGGGATTATAAAGAAGAGAGAGAGAGAATTAATCTAGGATTAATAACGGAGATGTTTTATCCGGGATAAAATGTCGTCTAAAGAGAGAGAACGATTAATTCGGAATTAATCGATGTATTAATATATTCGATATATTAGACGAAATTAGATTTCGACGCGGAATTAAAATTAGATTTTAATTCGGGCAAACGAGTTAATTTAGAATTAATTCGTTAGCGACGTAAATAATAATTTCGCCAGGCGCAATTATTTATTTAAATTCGATTGAATTAACGTCGCGACGTAAGCTCGGTATTTCGGAAATATCGAACCCGAACGCGTGAGTGCACGTGGGCCCACTTTCATTTGGAAACGTGTGGGGCCCACATGACACATGTCATTGTATGTATTATTTTATTGATAATGCATTGCATGTTGATAGTGTAGAATGCACTCAATGTTATTGCATGGAAATTGAGTGTTTGACACTCTAAGCCATTGCATGTTTTGTGTCATAATTTTATTATTTATTTAATAAATATTATGGCATAAATATAAATTGATTTTTGGTAAATCATTTTAACTTAACACAAAACATTTCATCTCTCTCAAATGCTCTCTTCTCTCACGCCCAAATGGGCACAATGCTCACTGGTTTTGAACCAGAAAACGTGAGCAATAGGGAAGCTAAGAGTGGTTTCTCATGGTGAGAAATCAAGTGCTAGCACACTTACAAGTCTTGCGAAGGTGGTAGGGAGGTTCGACCATGAGGCGGGACTCATCCGATGGAGTTTGGAGCTTCGTTTTGAGACCCGAAACTGCCAAGACAGTGAGCATGGACTGGTTGCAGTGGCGTGAGCAAGGCAGTACGTTTTTGGCCTTGATTCGTCTTCAAATCGACATAACCGATCAATGTGAGTATTCCGCTACCTCCGTTGATGTGTTCACGCATTATTTCATGTCTTGATTTGATCTTGGGACCTTAGAATTAACCAACAGTCTCATATCATTCTCAGTCCAGGAACTAATCATAGGGACCTCTCTTCATTTATATCTATGTGATCTAATCACAAATGATGGAGTGCAATTTCCTGTCACTTAGTTAATTTGCTACAACAACACAATGATCTGTGCAAATAGTGATGCTATGGGTCATTTTATCCAACACGATCTTCACATCACCACGATGTATGATCTCACGAATCAGATGAAACCGTCAAGGTACATGTTTGGATAGTTGATGAGACCTTGGTTCCTTAGCCTGTGCGATAGCCCCATTATTTTCAAATACAAAGCTACGGGATCAACTACTAAAGAAACTACTCCTAATACTAACTAATTCTTTTGCTGCCTCAGCTGCAGCAATATATTCTGCTTCTGTGTTGAATCGGCAACAGTCTCTTGCTTGGAAGATTTCCAGCTCACTGCTCCATTGTTTAAACAAAATATTACCCTGATTGTGACTTACAGTCGTCTTTGTCGGTTTGGAAACTTGCATCGGCCAACCCAGTCACCTCAAGTTCTCCTTCCCCATAGACTAAGAAAACATCTTTAGTTCGTCTAAGATACGTAAGGATGTTCTTTACAGCAATCCAGTGACCATCACCTGGATCGGCCTGATAGTGACTGCACATGCTCAAAGCATATGAGACATCAGGTCGCGCACATATCATGACGTACATGATCGATACGACTGCTGAAGCGTATGGGATCTGAATCATTGCATCTCTCTCATCTTTAGTTTTAGGACACATATCCTTCGATAGAGAGACGCCATGTGACACCGGAAGCAGCCCCCTCTTGGACTGATCCATGTTTAATCTCTTAAACACTTTGTTAATGTATGAGCTCTGGGAGAGTGCCAGCAGCTTTCTAGATCTATCTCAGTAGATCCTTATTCCTAGAATAAAGACTGCCTCTCCTAGGTCTTTCATGGAGAATTTTAATGAAATCCAAGCTTTCACCGATTGTATCATAGGAATGTCATTGCCAAGAAGCAATACATCATCAACGTATATGACAATAAAAGTCAGTGCGCTCCCATTAACCTTCTTATATACACAAGAATCATCTTCGTTTTGAATGAAACCATATTCTTTTATGATCTCATCAATACGTTGGTTCCAAGAATGCGATGCTTGCTTTAATCCATAAATGGATCGGTTTAACTTGCAAACCTTGTTTGCATGTCTTGGTACGAAAAAATCATCAGGATGTTGCATATAAACATCCTCCAAAAGGTTTCCGTTAAGTAAGCGATTTTGACATCCATCTGCCATATTTTATAATCGAAATATGTAACAATAGGAAGTATTATCCAAATGGATTTAATCATGGCAACGGGTGAAAAGGTTTCATCGTAATCGACACCATGACGTTGACGATAACCTTCAGCTACAAGCCTAACTTTGTACGTTTGTATGTTGCCTTCCATGTCTGTCTTCTTCTTGAAGACCCATTTACAACCAATAGGCTTAATGCCTTCTGGTACATCAACTAGTGTCTAAACTTGGTTGGTATATAAGGAATCCATTTCGGACTTCATGGCCTCTTTCCATAAAGCGGAGTCGATACCTTGTATCGCTTCCTCATACGTAGCTAGTTCATCTTCCCCAATAAGATTAATGTCTACATGAGGTGATATCAGAAACCAATACCTCTCAGGTTGTTTTCTGACTCTCTTCAACTTACGCGGTTCTTGTGTGTTAGAAGATTATGGAACAGTCTATTCCCTGATGGACTGTTGGTGTTCCGTGAGTGGGTCGGTGCCAGGAACAGTATCACTCCGATTTTCATTGAGTTCTACTTTCCTCCCACTTATCACTGCATTTTTGAATTCCTTTTCTAGGAAAACTATATTAAGAGCAACAAATATTTTATTCTCTTATGGGTTGTAGAAGTAATATCCTTTCGTTTCTTTAGGATAACCTACAAATAGGCACTTATCTGATTTGGGTTCTAGTTTGGTACTATCCAAACTTTAACATATGCCCAGCATCCCCAAATCTTCAGAAATGAGAAACCCGATTTCTTTTCTGTTCATATCTCATATGGAGTCTATTCAACAGACTTTGACGGAACCTTATTAAAAATAAGTATTGCACTATTAAATGCATATCCCCATAAGGATATCGGTAGCTCTGTGCGACTCATCATTGACCTTACCATGTCCAAAAAAGTTTGGTTTCTACGTTCAGACACACCATTCAATTGAGGTGTTCTGAGAGGAGTCCATTGTGAAAGGATATCGTATTCTTTCAAGTAATTTTGAAACTCATTGCTTAAGTATTCCCCACCACGGTCCGACCGTAATGTTTTAATAATTTTTACGGTATGTTTTTCTACTTCGTGTCGAAAGTCTTTGAATTTCTCAAAAGTTTCCGACTTGTGTTTCATAAGATACACATAACCATAACGCGATGCATCATCCGTAAAGGTTACGAAGTATTCATATCCACCTCTAGCCTGGCTAGACATGGGCCCACATACATCACTATGAACGAGGGCTAACAATTCGGTGGCACGTAAACATTTCCCACTAAAATGGGTTTTAGGCATTTTTCCTAACAAACAAGATTCGCATATATCATATCAATTAGGATCAGATCCGTCCAAGTATCCATACTTCGAAAGTGTGGATATCTGAGTTTTGTTTATGTGTCCCATACGACAATGCCACAAATAAGTCTCATCCGTTTTACTCAATTTGAGCTTTTTGTTTGTCATGTTATATGTTTGAGATTCATTTATATTCAAAATTTAAAGACCATTATTCACATCTGTTGAACATATCTCAATATCATCTTTATAAACAAAACACCCAGTGTTCCTGAATATAAAGGTATACCTGCATCGGGTTAAACTAGATATAGAGATAATATTCATAGTCAAACTAGGTACAAAATAACAGTCCCCTAATGTAAGTACATGCCATCAGGGCATGTTTAAAATAAAGGTGCTAACGACCAAAACAGCGACTTTCATCCCATTTCTGACTCACAGGTCAATCTCCCCTGAAGCATGTCTCCTGCTATTCAGCAGATCCTGCACATCAGTACATATGTGAGTACCACATCCAATATCAAAAATCCAATTTTTAAAACTAGTAGTGGACATGATTATTTCAATAAAAAACATACCTGAAGCCGGAGCCTTGCCCACCTTCGCTTCCTTCAAGTCTGCCTTGTACTTACGACAATCACGTTTCCAGTGACCCCGTTTGCCACAGTGTAGGCAGACGTCTTGAGATATGTCATTTATCTTCCCATAAGACTGTGACGATTGAGCCTTGACCTTCTTCTTCTTCTTCTTTAGACCCCCGGAAGGCTTCGGCCAAGCCTTGGCCTTCTTGGATGTTGAAGTAAGATGCGCCTCGCGCTTCTTGCCTTTCAGAAGATCCGGTCTGCCTCTTTTAGCATAGCCATTAACTCTCCAAGAATTTTCTCTTGGTTCATCATATTATAGTTCATAATGAACCCGCCCCAGCAGTCGGGCAGAGACTGTAAGATCAAATCTATGGAAGTCTCGGCCTCGAAGGTAATGCCCAGCTGACCCAGCTGTTCAATGTCAGTAATCATCTGTGACACGTAGTGTTCGACAGATGTACCCTTTGACTTACGAGAGCGAAAAAGCTTCTTTTTCAAATCATACTTTTTAAATATATGAAGATCTAAGATTAGATCTATGAAGATCCTTCAACTTCAACATCATCCCATAAGGATCCAATCCTTTGTTCTGAAGATGAAACTGAGGAGTCATTGCAGCAAGCATAACAGATTGAGTAATAAAGTTATCATCACATTGAGTTTTCCAAAGCTCACGCTCTACTAGCTGCTCAAGTCCGGGCTCAGGCCCAAAAGGTCTTTCTATTACATAGAGTAACTTCTCAGCTCCCAGGACTATCATAAGGTTCATTTCCCAGTTTGGAAAATTTACGCCGTTAAAGACATTCTCACCCATGATTATGTCCCTAACGCTAATCTTTCCAGCCATTTTGATTGCTATATCCAATTATCCAATCAAATGTTTCGGGTATACTCAATGCAATGGTTACTATAGTCCAACTATATAACCAACTACAAATGGAGTACTGTTCAGGTACAGTCTAACTGTTCAAAGAAAAAAATAAATAATATTAGTCCAACTAATATATATAATAACAAAAATAATAGAGCGCGCTATTAGCAAGTATTAAACAAAATTTCAAATTTAATACTAGCCTCCCACTAATTTTCGGCGAGCCTCTAACCCTCCGTTGAGTACTCGGGAAACCTAGTTTCCTAGTGGGCTAGGATCCCGTTAAATAATACACAACATTGACTTTGGCCAACAAGCTGTATAAAATTTAACTAGGTAGATCTCTAAGATCAATTTGATCCCATCCAATTCCTAGATCCGGTTGGTGGACATCAACGTCCGAAACATATATCCAATATATTTCCTAACCTGTTTCCTCTAAATCAACTAAGCCTTGGCTTTGGCTCTACAAGCTTAATGATTCCACTTAAGCGAGACCCGTTGACAGTGGGAAAGCTTCATAATCCACGTCGATGAACACGAGTGACCTTGACTTTGCCAACAAGTCACAACTACCCAAGACAAGCAATATTAACAAAGCTTTCATGGTTCAAACACATCCGTGATAGACAATGATCTTGACTTTGGCCAAAAAATAAAAGCCAATCTTTGATCTTGAGAGAGAACTACTTCATGGAAGGAAACGCTTAATATTAAATATGAGGGCTTTTTCGTAAATTGGCAACCAATTTATTATCTTTTATTAGGTCTCATCATACACCATTAAACATGCATTCTAAAAGCATAATAAGACGCGATAAATTTAATAATGATATGCGGATGGATATATACAATTTGTTCCTAGAACAAATCTCTCTCTTTTTTTTTCTTCTCTCCCGCTAGCACTTTACATTCTTCAAAGTACCGAATTACATAACACTATAAGAAACCTCATTTACATTGAGGGGAATTGGTGAGAAGAGAAATACAATGAGAATAAGAGGTGATAGGCTGGACTCGCAGGTCAAATTTCAAATAAATACCATATTTACAACAATTTCAAAAATTGCCCCCACCCATCTAATATCTATCCGATATACATTATTCAAACAAATACATCCAAGCATTCACAGATAGCATGTTGTCAATCAATCTAATCCAATTAATTAATTCTTCAATTAATGACCATCCAATGTTCATACAACGATTTGATTTTCGCGAGTCCAACTCGTTTAAGAATAAATACTCAAAGTAAGTATTCTTGAATTATATCGAACTACAATATTAAATCCAATTTTAACAGTATTCAAGTTTAATTCCAAATTAAGAAATTACTCTTATTATATTAATGCCTTTATAGACTTGGATTCCAAATCAAATCCAAATAGTCTAAAAGGCCCATTTAGCATCCATTGCCATTTCTATTAGGTCCAATGGGCTTTTAATTAATTCTTTAGGCATGAAATTTTGGCCATTATGGATCAAACATATGATGTCTTGGCCCATTTAGGAATCACCTTACGCCATAAATTAATTTTGGCCCATTAGGCCCAATTAGAATATTAAAGGCACAAAAGTCATATTTTGGACTTTTTATGGAAATAGTTTAGGCCCAATTAGATCCAACCCAATTGTCCAGAACCAAACTTGGCCCAACCAAGCCCATTAATCAAAATATAACCAAATTAGCCCAATTAGTATTTTAGGGACTAATTTACATTAATACAATATTCCAAATATTACATTAATTCAATTTAAGTGTAATTAACACAACTAATTATTTAATCTAACATTTCCAAAATATTAATTAATCTAATTAATCATGCTTATCATTCCAATTCATGTCCAACACAAATTGAAGCAAAATCAAGTCTCCAACAACATGCTCATTCACGGAAACTACAAGAAAATAACATCCAATTTGATTTCAATCCAATTAAATCAACATTAAACATTTATTTCATGCCATTAACATATCCAAGTGTCAAATTTTAAAAAATCACCATGAGTAAATCTAGGGCTAGTATTCGGCCAAGCTAGGGATTTGGGGAAATTTGATCTAATCAATTTTTCAACAATCCAATAATGCACAACTCTAAGTTATCATCATCTAACATCAACCAACAACTCATTTTTGGATTTTCATGCTCCAAGCAAAAATACCCAATTAAAGTTTATTGACCATAGTTTTCCAAATCATATTTAGCAAGGCTCTAGATACCATTGTTAGTCTATCAGACATGCCACACGATCCTAAACATGACTCTATGTGTGAAAAATCAAGTAAAAGTGGCGGAATCACTTACATTGATTTAGGGAGAAAATTCAAAAATTCATTTCTTTGGATGAAGCTCCAAGCTTTTGTATGATGTTTTTTCATTGGGTGAGTTTCCCTATCACCTCAAATGACTCCTCCAACTGCTTTTGTGAAAACTTTGAAGCAAAGATTCACTTCCAAGAGAGAAGAGTATTCGGCCAAGCCAAGAAGAAAAAAGAGAATGAATAGTTTGTGTTGTGTTTCCAAAACTTGGTAGGTTGTGTGTTTAAATAATTTCATTTATTATGCCAACTAATTCCATCAAACTTTGACAAGTGATGTAACTCATGTGGTCCCACCATATTTAAATTCAAAATTTAAGTTGGCTTTTCCAACACACAACTAAACTTGGGCCCGGGTTCGTTTAATCCAATTAAACGAATTTATCGTCGAGATATAATTAAATCCAATTTAATTAAATAATTACGCCTCACAAAATTATTACGATAGTAATTTTCGAATTAATTCCAAATTAATTCGTTCGCCTGAATTAAAATCCAATTTTATTTTCGTATTGAAATCCGATTTCAATTAATATATCTAATATATTATTTTAGAACCAAATAATAAACTAAATAGGAAAATCATATTTAACTATTAAATTTATTTTATCGATTAATTCTAAATTAATCGCGTTCTCTCTTCTATACGAATTTAATCCCAGATTAATTCTTGCCGCAATTAATCCCAGATTAATTTTCTCTCTCAAAATTAATCCCAGATTAATTCTATATTAGTCAAATGTCATTGGTGAATCTTTGGGAAGCGACCCAAGAGATTCCTGGATATGTTGGCAGTAAAGATTGTTATCGGACTATCCGAACACGTGCGTATCCAGTACCACGTTCTCACCGATTTACAAGATATGGTTGGCTTCTAGCAAAGCAATGTGCCTACCCAATTCTCCAGAAATATTCACCGAGGAATATTGTTTATATCAGGCGTAGTAATACTATGTAATGCATAATACAATCCAGTATCGGATGTCACATGCTAGGCCTAGGGCTGGCTCTATGTCTGCACCGTATGAAGCATATATTGGATCCCGAGTAACTAGTCTCCGTAATCCGGAAGTCATAACCTAGTCATACTATCCTGATAGCTGCAGCTTTCAAGAGTCTTAGTTCCGTATCCTGTGTGACCATTTTCTCCATATGACTGAAGTGATACTCCCATATTGACATCACATCCAATACACAACGATTCTCAGTAAACCCAATACAGGCGTACACATAACCTGTGAAAGCTCCAGACGACCAATACCAAAGTAAACTGATTGTCGCAAGTAATAACGACGTAAGTCTCAGGTTAAAGATCACATACACCTACCCTAATTCGGATTCCCAAATACGCATAATCATACTACCAATGGGATTCCGAGTGGGTCTATCCAGAGTGAACTGTTCCCGGTCCAACGGCTAACAGAACCTCTTATTACACTTGCATAAGTATCCAATACCTAAATATATGAGAACTATGCCGTTAAGCTTCCATAACGCACACAAGTGTAATACTAGTCTATTCTGCATTATTGATGTCCAGTCTCAATAATACTTCGACTATGGATATTTGATGATTATATCGTTCATGGATTAATACTGTCTCATATCTTATTAATCCGATTTAACCATATGGACTTTTATCATTATATATTTCCAAGTAATCTAATTACAATAATGATAAAATAGCAATTTCCCTTTGTCACATAGTTAATTTGTATAAAAACACAATGTCTTTTACAAATAGTGATGCTATGGGTCATAATTCTCCAACATGGAGGGGTATTTGTTCCTGGCTTGTTGTGTTCTTACGTCAAAGAATAAGAATAAGAGAAGTCTTAGGGTTTTTTGTGTGGTTCACGCCAAAATGAGCCTCTCTTTCAAGTTTGGTGATTGCTCATTTTTATAATGACAAGGGATCTAAATTATTGAAATAAATCACATTGATTTGGGGGAATATATTATTTTGGGATGCAATCTCTTGTTAAATTGGATGAGATCCCCAAAATCTCACTAAATTGGAAAGTGATTTGTATGGGATTTCATATCTTTGTTAAATTGGAAGGTGTTGATGAGGGGATTTGAGCAAGTGAATTTCATGGGATTTTATTTTATTTGGGAAGGTTTGGGTGTTGGACAATTATGACTCATAGCATCACTATTTGTACATAACATGGTGTTGTTGTACAAATTAACTATGTGACAAATGAAATTGCTCTTTTATCATTTGTAATTAGATTACCAAGATATATAAATGATAAAAGTCCATATGATTAGTACCGAATTAATATGATATGAGACAATATTAATCCACTAAGGTTTAATCATTAAATATCCCTAATCGTAGTATTATCGAGACTGGACATCGATAATGCGAAATAGACTAGTATTACACTTGTGCGTGTTATGGAAGTGTAACGGCGTAGTTCTCATATATTTTGGTATTGGATACTCATGTAAGTGTAATATGAAGTTTTGTTTACCGATGGTAAGGAAACAGCTTCGCTCTGGATAGACCCATCAGAATCCCATTGGTAGTTTGACTATGTGTCTATGGGAATCTGAATCAGGGTAGGTGTATTTGGTCTTAACTTGAGACTTGCATCACTAATACTTGCAACAATCAGTATACTTTGGTTTTGGTCGTCCGGGGCTTTAACAGGTTCTATGTATGCCTCTTCTAGGTATACTGATAATCGTACTGTATTGGGTGTGATGTCAAGATGGAAGTATCACTTCAGTCATATGGAGATGATAATCACGTAGGATACGGAACTGTTACTCTTAAGTACTGAAATCTTCGGGATAATATGACTAGGTCATGATTATCTGATTATAGAGACTAGTTACCAGAGATCCGATATATGCTTCGTATGGGCAGACACAATTCCAGCAATAGGCCTAGCATGTGATATCGATACTGGATCGTAATACGCAATAATTTGTATACTACGCATGGCAAAGATTACATATTCCTTAAAAGAATATTTCTGGAGAATTGGGAAGGAACGGTGCTTTACTAGAAGCCAACCATGTCTTGTAAATCGGTAAGAACGTGGTACCGAGTACGCACGTATTCAGATAGTCCGATAACCGTATTTACTGCCAACATATCCAAGGATCTCATGGGTCGCTTCTCGAAGATTCACCGATGACGTATGACTCGAACATAATTGGATTAATTATGAGAGAGATAAAATTAATCTAGGATTAATTACGGCGAGAATTTATCTGGGATAAAATTCAATTAGAAGTGAGAGAACGATTAATTTAGAATTAATCGATAAAATAATATATTCGATATATTAAATGAAATTAGATTTCATTGCAGAATTAAAATTGGATTTTAATTCGGACAAACAAATTAATTTAGAATTAATTCGCGAGCGACTTTCTTAATAATTTTGCGAGGCATTATTATTTAATTAAATTTCATTTAATTAAGCCGCAACAAAAAATTCATTTATTCGGAATTAACGAACCCAAGCCCGATATGTGTTTTGCGGGCCCACATGGATTTTGAATTAAAGTGGGGCCCACATCAAGTCACATCACTAGTCAACCTCATTTACTTTTTGGTGATGGAAGTTAGTGAAGATTTTTTTGGTAACTTGTAAGACACCTTTTGTCATTTGGAATGACATTTTTCAAACTTGATTATGGAAAAAGGTAATTGATTTTTTGGAAAATCATTTTATAATTACACAACATTCACACTCTCTTTTCCTCACCAAGGCCGAACCACTTCCTATCTTTCTCTCCAAAATGGCGTGAACCCAGGTTTCATATTTTATGATTTTTAATTCAAAAATCTTAGATGCTAGCACATTAAAAGAGTTAACAAAGGTGATAGGGAAACTATCCCCTCGAGTTTGGAATTCAAAAATCACGTTTAGAGATCCCTTGGCATGTTCTAGGAGAACCCAACAATGGTATCAAAGCCAAATTAAGCATGAAATGAATTAGGGTTCATAAACTTGAATTTGGGTATTTTTGCTTGGAGCATGATTTCATCAAATTGATTGTTTGAATATGCTTAGATTATGATAACTTAGAGTTATGCATGATTAATTTTAAGAAAAATTGATTAGATAATTTTTCCCCAAATTGGATGGCATGGCCGAATATAATGACTCTAGAAGCTCATGGTGTTTTTTGATTTTTAGACCATTGGATGTGTTTAAAATGCATGAATATATTGATTTTTGATTTAATTAGATTGAAATCAAAATCGGATATAAAATGCCCAAAATGCCGTGAGATATAGAAGTATGTTATGACTTGATTTTGTTTCAATTGTGTTGGACATATATTGAATATAATAAAGCATGATTAATTAACTAAATTGGTGTTTTGGAAATATTAATTTAACTAATTAATTATGGCTATACACTTTAATTTAAAAAAAATTGTGATATTTGGAATATTGGAATTTAATTAATTAGGCTTCAATTTGAAATTGGGGTATTGATGTTATATTTGGGCCTTATGGACTTGGTTGGGCCAATTTGGTTTAGGACAATTGGATTGGATCCATATTGGGCCTAAAACCATTCAATAAAATCCAAATATAATAAATGGACCTTTTTAAATTTAATTGGGCCTAATGGGACGAAATTAATTTTATGGCAAATAGGGTGATTCCTTTATTGGGCCTTGGCATTTAGGTTTGACCCATATTGGCCAAAGCCCATGCCTTATGAATTAATTAAAAGCCCATTGGACATTAATTAAATTGACATTGGATGTTAATTGGGCCTTTGTGATTCATTAAGATTAGATTTAGAATCTAAGTCGGAAAGACACATTAATAAAGTGTAATTATTTAATTGGAATTAAATATGAATTATTATTGAATACAAATTAAATTGGATTTAAAAATGTAGTTCGATATAATTCAAGAATACGCACTTTGAGTACTTATTCTTAAACGAGTTGGACTCGCGCAAATCAAATCGTTGTTTGAACATTGGATGATCACTTAATTCAAAGATTAATTAATTGGATTAGATTGATTGAATAACATGTTTTGTGTGAATACATGGATGTATTGTATAAATAATGAATATCAGATGGATATTAGAATGGTGAGGGCAATTTTGGAAATTGTTGAAATAAATTTAGAATTTATTAAATTGGACCTGCGTGTCCAGCCTATTATCTCCTTATCTCATTGTATTTCTCTTCTCACCAATTCCGCCTCAATGTAAATGAGGTTTCTTTAGAAGTATTATATAATTGGTGTTGGAATTCTCTAAGGTCCCAAGATCATTAAACAAGCATGAAACAAGTGCGAATACAATCAAAGAAGTCGCGGAATACTCACAATGATCGGTTGAGACGATGCGGTGATGAACAAAAATCATTTCTGCTCCTTCATGCTCACGGCAGTGGCTGATTTGGTGCCTTTGGATTCGGCCATGGAAGTGGTTCCATGAAGCTCCAAGCTTCCGAATGGTATTCCAAGCCCACGGGTGGGTTTCCCTATCACCTACGGACGACTCCGGAGTGTGCTAGCACTATGATTTTGCAACAAAATCACTCTAGGACTACTCATCATTCTCGGTTTTTGACCAGTGAAGGAAGGCAGAATACAGCCCCTTGGGCGTGAGAAATGGAGAAGTGAGGAAGAGAGAGTTGTGTGGTTGGTTTTCCAAAAGTGTATCTAATACACTTCTTTAATTTCCAAATTAAATTAGCATTTATTTGCTTTCAAAAGTCAAACAACAAAGCTTTCCAACAATCCAACAACTACCAACTACTATCAATCAATCAATCAATCAATTGTCACATCACTCAAAGTGACATGTGATTTGACGCTTGATGTGACTAATGATTTGATGCTTGATGTGACTTGCATGCCGCACTCGAATTCGAAATGCGAATGCGCTCGCAAACAATCCCGGGATCGGGTTCGCTAATTCCAAATTAACGAATTTTCCGTTGCGACGTAATTAAATCTAATTTAATTAAATAATCATGCCAAGCATAATTACTATTCACGTCGCTAACGAATTAATTCTAAATTAATTCATTCGCCCGAATTAAAATCTAATTTTAATTCCGCGTCGAAATCCAATTTCGTTTAATATATCGAATATATTAATTAATCGATTAATTCCAAATTAATCGTTATCTCTCTTTAATCGATATTTTATCCCGGATAAAATATCTTTGTAATTAATCCCAGATTAATTTTCCCTCTCATCTGATTAATTCCAGATTAATAAAAGTGCGAGTCATACATCATCGGTGAATCTTCATGAAGCGACCCATGAGATCCCCAGATATGTTGGCAGTAAATACGGTTGTCGGACTATCTGAACACGTACGTACCTCGTACTACGTTTGTACCGATTTACAAGACATGGTTGGCTTCTAGCAAAGCGCCATGCCTACCCCATTATCCAGAAACATGCTTACAGGAATAAGCGATCTATATCAGGCGTAGTATACGTAGTATTGTGTATGTCGATCCAGTATCGGATGATCACGTGCTAGGCCTGAGGCTGGAATTGTGTCTGCCCCGTATAAAGCACATGTCGGATGTCTGGTAACTAGTCTCTATAATCGGATATACATGACCTTGTCATAATATCCCGATGGTTGCAACATTTAAGAGAACTAGTCCCGTATCCTACGTGACCATTATCTCCATTATGATTGGAGTGATACTTCCGTCTTGACATCATACCCAACACACTACGATTCTCGATATACCCAGAAGAGGCGTACAAAGAAACCGGTTAAAGCCCTGGACGACCAAAACCAAAGTATATTGATTGTCGCAAGTATTAGCGGTGAAAGTCTCAGGTTAAGACCAAATACACCTAACCTGATTTTGGACTTCCATAGACACATAGTCATACTACCAATGGAATTCCGATGGGGTCTATCTAGAGCGAAGCTGTTTCCCATACCATCGGTAAAACAAAACCTTCTATTACACTTGCATGAGTATCCTATACCCAAATATAGAGAACTATGCCATTGTGCCCTCACAATCCTCACAAGTGTAATACTAGTCTTTTACGCATTTATCGATGTCCAATCTCGATAATACTTTGACTAGGGATATTCAATGATTTATCCTTCGTGGACTGATACTGTCTCATATCATTCTCAATCCAGGAACAAATCATAGGGACCTCCTATCATTTATATATCTTGGTGATCTAATCACAAATGATAACAGTGCAATCTCCTTTGTCACATAGTTAATTTGTACAACAACACCATGATCTGTACAAATAGTGACGCTATGGGTCATAATTGTCCAACAATCTCCCACTTGGCCTACAGCCAGTCACTCGAGTGTTTGACACCCGAACTATGTACGGTTGGCTCAAACTTGCTGAGAAAATGCTTTCAATCAGCGGATTTGCATGATTATCGTCTGATGCGATTTATTCGATCATCACATCGCCCACGATGTATGATCCGAACGAATCAGATGAATGTTAGACATTATGTCCCATAGCGTCACTGTTTGTAAATGATATTGT